>CAHIKZ030001502.1:1937500-1950000 GCA_903632075.3 Acanthosepion pharaonis | reverse complement strand
TGATAGCTCTCCACGTTTTCCATGTTTTTGATTTTATTTTGCCTTTCAGAACTCTTTCTTACCATGTCACTTTGTCCTTGGTCTGATATCCATGTTTGAAAAATTGCTAGACCGGTTTGTTTCTGTTTTTTTGTTTTTGTTTGTTTGTTTCGATATATAAAGATCTTATTGAAGATAAAGAATTTAATTATGGCGTAGAAAACGATCATTTATTTTTAATCTTTTCACCCCAAGCAGGGCGGGAGTGCCACTAGCACGCAAGGGTTTATAGATAGTGAGACCAAGATAAAGGGGGGTGTTTGAGAAAAGGATATAGAGAAGGACGGGGATCAGGACCAAGGCATTGGAAGATGTCGATTGACATTACATTTAAATTTTTGAAGATTATAGCTATCAGGGAAGCAATAAGGAGGAAAGTAGTGTGCGAGAGAAGAAGCTGTTGGAGTAGAAGAGGCGGTTACATTTAACTGTTTTGGGAGTAAAAGGGTGGGACTGAAATGCCAACCTAGTAACATGCTTAAATTCATGCAGTTGGGGTACGAGTGAAAGTAGCTCATACAAACAGTTGCCATTAAAATATTTATAGAAACGACAGAGGGAAGACATGTCACGTCTGTGATAAAGTGACTGTAGTCGAGATGCCAGATCAGGACTTATCACATTGCATATCCGTCTCTGGATTTTGTCGAGTAACTCGAGATGAATAGCGGGGGCACCAGACTATATATGGCAGCAGTATTCAATGCAAGGACGAGTGGTAGATTTACAGATTTGAAGGATGGACTCAGGTGAGAAAAACCTTCTGGGACAACACAGAAAACCATCTTTCCTTGCAATAGATGACTTATTGATTCAATGTAGTTATTCCATCTCAGTTCAGTGGAAAACGTGAGACCAAGGAGTCACAGTGAGCCGCTCTCGTGGAGTTGAGCATCAACCATGCTGATGGGAGTCAGGAACGTTTCTCTACGGCGAGTAAATGATAACAGTTTCGTTTTGGATGCATTAAAATTCACAAGCAATTTCCTCAGATTGGCGATCATTTTCGAAACCAACGGCCAGGTTTGTCAGCAATTCGGGATTTACTATTGAGACACGACTAAATGGTAATATCATCTGCGCCGATGCCGACTTGAGAACTGATGATTTCAGGATGATCATTGACAAAGATCAGAATCAGATTAGGACCAAAGATATAGCCTTGAGGAACACCAGCGTTCTCATAGAATAAACTGGAGAGAGGGTGGCTTCTCTATGTTGGGTAAATGAGAGCAGTTTCATTTTGTAGGCATTAAAGTTTACAAGCCATTTCCTGTCCTAATCACAGATTGGAGGTATTTTTCGAGACCGGTGAATAGGTTAATATTTAACAGCCCCACTCCCGAGGGATGTATGTGGCACAAGGGCGAGTTCACCGTGGGTTCTCCGAGCCCGTAGGCTCGGCCAAAAATATTCCCTTAGAACCCGCATAAACGGGTTCAGGCTCTGTCTACCTCCTCAGACGAAACTTTGGCATTCGGCAAAGCTTCGTCCGGCTTCTCCTCTGCTCAAGGCAGAGCGTTCGACAGTCAAACAGCTAGAGCACTGTTCCCCGGTGGATAGGTTAGCTTTGCCAGCGATGCCGGATATACTATTGAGACATGGGTAAGTAGTAGTGTCGTTGGCGAAGATGCCTATTTGGGATTTGATTTTAAAATGATATTAGAAAGCAAGCAGAGATATAAGCACATCAAAATATTTTGCGTTAACCTGTTTTGCTCCTCTCTTAGGAAAATCGATGGAGGATAATATGATAAACGTATGAGGGTCCTAAAGATCTAATCCACCCACAGAAAGTAGAGCCATAGATGAATATTTGTTGTGGCAACACACTTCTCATTTTATGTTCATTCGCGCTTCAGGACGTAGGTGAACATGGCCATCCACATCTTCTTGCCCCTTGTATCGCTTAATGATCTTTGTCTTTTCGTTATTTCTCCCATACCCTATTCTACCATCCATTTACATATTCTCATCAAGTTTGTTACGCATTGCTTTCTTTTGTCCCTCTTCCCCTCAATCTGTCATGTGAGTAACATGTTTTCCAAGCCTCCTTTCCTCATTACATCCTCCAGAGATTTTTACTGCTGCTTACAGATGTTATATATAAGTTTTCTTTTTGTTTCCATTTTCTCCAAAACCACATTATTGCTCACATGTTCCTTCCAATGTGTCTTCAGCATCTTTCTGTAGATTCACATTTTTGTTGCTTTAAGTCTTTTCCTCATCTTTAAGAAGATTGTCAGGCATTCGCTGCCCTACAGGAAGAAAGATATGACGTACCAGTCCAGCACACGTTTCTTTTTACTAACGAAATTTTTCTGTCTCTTAATACTCAGCTTAGCTTTTGAAATGCATCTTTGGCCATCCAAATACGTCTTCGGATCTAATTGTCGCACTTGATGTAACTTGTGAGTTGGGTTAAAGTGGATAAAGGCGTTGGTTAGATCCAATGACTAGACCCAAAGTGTTGTGAGTTCAATAGCAGCCTACAGCAGTGGTGAACCAAAACACTTGGAGAGTTGAGTTAATGAGAAATAACTGAGACTTCAGGAAGAGGCATGGCACGTGAAAATAGAAACCGGTCTTCAAAATAAAGGATTCGGTTCAAAGTTTCAATCAACTGAAGAAGGCCGGAGCGACAACGGCAGAAACTTTGTAAATATTGCAATGAGGTTAACAGTCCGAATTATGTAAATAATTAATTTTTCACTACATTAATAAGTTCTGTATCCCCTTTCCCCTTCTAATCGGTCCATAAGTTTATTTCTTTACCCTCGATTTTTAATAAGAGAGAAGAAAAATCGGTTAACTTCAAATTTTATTTTCATGCGTTTAATATTCCTCTTTCTTTTTAATGTCAGATTTGAAAAATGTTCGTTTTCCACGCCATATTATTTTAATATGTTTTGTGCGTGTTAAATTCCCTCGGCCCATTTTTTTTCATTATGTGGCCCTGGATTTTCAACTGCTTCCGTCTAATTGTAAGAGTGATGTTAGATTTGCTCCTTGCTCGACTGTACAATCTGTGGTTATCTCATTATTCATCTGAAGAAACACTAGAACTTCAGACGTTGTCTTCAATTGTAGACGAGATTATCCACTGTCCACTGTCATATTATAGATGAAATATTTTATATAACACTTCAGTACACTTTTCGTTGCTTCTAAGAATATGTTTCTATGTTTTAATATACTGCCGAAATTATGGGAGGCATCAATTGTCTCATTCATATTATAAGTATACGTTTCCTTATTTGTTTTTATTATCCTCGAGACAACGCCATTTCTTATATGGCCTTCAATGGAAGATGTTTTAATATACTGCCTAATTTATGGAAGACATTCAATTGTCTCTTTCATATTATAAGTATACTTTTCCTTATTTGTTTTTATTATATTCGATACAACGTCATTTATTATATGGCCTTCAATGGAAGATACGTTTACGAGAATCATTTAAATAACACATGCCTAACGGCTTTCCTCTCTTCAGCGCTCATTACAGCTCATTAATTCAATTCCTGGAACCATTTGAATAATTTAATATTTCATTCAACTATTTTTTATTTTCTCATTGGAAATAACGTCAGGGTTACATTAATTGCTGTTTTGTTTTTTGTTAGTCGAATTTCGATTTTTTTTTCTTTATATCCCCATTTCGACAGGAATTTCGAACATTTTTTCAATTATTTTCTTAATCGTTTTTAAACTTTCAACCATGTTTGATATTATCTAGAAAAAAAAAGAAAGAACGCAGCAGGTGTAATCTGAACATTTTCAATTTGGCTTACGTCACAAAGAACTGTTGGATCTGCGGGCTAAGCTTGATATATTTGGAGAGTTTATGATAATAATCCAGAAGTTACACTAGGAGGAGACGGCCTGCATAAAAAAATAAATACAATATATATAATAAAGTTTGTTTTTTTTTAAAAAAAAAAATGGTTCTAAGACAAGGATGTATATTAACAACGGTCTTATTCAAATTTTACAATGAAGCGATTCTGATAGGATTAAAACCCCTACCAGGGTTTTTTAATCGCTTCTCTCCAAGCAAGGCGAGAATGCCCCTAGTACGCAGAAAGAAGACTGAGAATCGGAAGGATTGAGGAAAGACAAGAGATGAATGGGATTCAAGAAGACGCAAGATGGCGATCGACGTTGGATTAAATTTTTGAAGATTGTAGTTATCAGAAAAACACATAAACAGAAGGGAGTTCCACAGCCTGGAACTGCGAGAAAAGGAATTGATGCAATATAATTGGCGGTTGAATTTAGCTATTTCAAAATTAAAACGGTGGGACCTAAATGCCTATCAAGTGGCAGGCTTAAATCCATGTATTCGGGATATCAGGGAAAAAAGCTTCCAGAGCAGTTGTGATGAACGTATTTGTAGAAAAGACAGAGGGAAGCCGCATCACGCCATTGAGGAAATGACCTGAAGTCGAAATTCCAACGCAAGAGCTTCTACATTACAGGTCCTACTTTGGATTTTGTCAAGAACCTCGAGATGAATATCAGTAGCTCCAGACCAGATATGGTCGCAGTATTCAATTCAAAATCTTAACAGCATTACACCAGATGTAACAGCAAATTTGTCTGAATCGTGTAACAAAACAACTGTCAATCCATCAAAAGGTTTAACTTCTTAAAAAAAAATATAAAAAAAATAAAAAAAAATAAACAGGGTTCCTTATTTTCCAGGTCTTCAGATAATACGTTTTGCGTGTAGAGACAAATCATTTCTCAAAATTCGATGTAACGTTGTTGGGAAGAGGTTCAATTGCTGAGCGCGATGACGAATAGAGGTGTCTGGATTTTCGGCCACATTCTCCTGCACTGCAGCAATGTTTTCAGCTGAATGGCATGAACGAGCATGCGATGGCGTTTTCACATCTGCCACTGACAAAGTTCGTTTGAATTTACGAACAATGTTTCCAATTTTTTGCTTTAAGCTTTAAGACACGTTGTTTGATTGTTAATCATTCCATGGTTGAAATTGCCAAAGACTTAAGTTGTTAAATATGAAAAAAAAAAAAAAAAAATAGACGCTTAAACTTAATAAACATTTAAAATAGGTCCAATTTATTGGAACAGCCTTTACTTTTCTGATATTCTTTCACACTCAGTAACCGACCCCATTTTGTATTATCTTCTGATCTTTTAAATTCTGTTCTTTCTTTTTTTTGTTCTCGCTCCTCAATAATAGAGAGTATTCCAATAAGTTGGACCTATTTTAAATGTGAATTAATTTAAGCGTCTAATGATTTTTTCTTTTGAAATATATTTGATTGTCATTTCCAAGTTATTGGAACACCCGATATAAGAATTCAAATATTTAGGTAGTGTTTTAACAGAGGAAGGAAAATATGACACGGAAATCCAGAGGAAATCCATATATATATATATATATATATAATAAAAAGGCTTAAACACTAGTATTCCATGACATAATTTATTCCATTGGAATCGTAAATACGATCCAATACATCAGACCTACAAATTCAAAAAGAAAACAGAAAAAACAACTCCGGAAATAAAAATAGAATTTAGAGAGAGTCTAAGTATGAGAGTGTGGGACGAATGTTAGAGCTAAAAAGAGGGGTAACAGACAAGAGAAGGTGGGAGATAAAACCTTAACAGAGAGAAGTTTTAGAGAGGTGAGTTGAAGAGCTTTAAGTGAGAGAAATATGAATGTTGTCGGATGTCTAATACATTAAAGATACATTTCGTGGTGACATACACACATCATAGACGATCTAATGTTAAAGATCAGGATAAGAGGGGGGAGAAAAGGAAAGGAAAAAAGAATGGGGCGGGGGAAACTAAAACTGAAGGACATTTACTGAAAGGGCTGCTGTGTAATTCAGAAAATTTGACAAAATTTATATCGACTACAGGTTACAAATCAAATATAAACATATAAAAAATAAATATAACGATTATCTAATCTAGCAAGGACCTATATTTTTATGATCAAAAACACATGCGTATACACACATACACAATAACATATACGCGTACATACATACATATAGGCGTGTACCCACATACACACATATATATATACCCATGTACACATATACACACATATACATATATACATATATATATATATATATATATATATATATATATATATATATATATATATATATATCGGTCCTCCTATGTGGTATTGAGTGATTTGAAGTAACATAAATGTGGATCTACAGAAGGATGCTGTGGATACAATGTGGTAAACATGGGAACAACGAAGAATTCCAAGAGAAAATGTGCAGGGCATGCATGTTACAGAGAGCAATGATCAGCCAGTTCCTGAAGAATCACAACTCATAGAAGAAGAAGAAAAAGCAGAAAATTTTAATAATAATAATATTAACAATAATAATATTGTCACATAAAAATACTGTCAATTCCTGTTAATACTAGAATCCATTCAATTCAAGAACCGTGAACCAATCAAAGGGTTACTACTAAAAGAACTATAATAATTGCGCGAAATAAAAAAAAGATACCTAAAATGGCGACAATTTACACATGTATAAGTAGGCAAATGTGTTCAAACACATCCATATACACACTTTCTTGACATATAGTGACTGCTGCCCCCGCTGTTCATCTCGAGATTCCCGACAAAATCCAAGATGTGATCGGTCCTGACTTCGTACCTCGACTCCAGTCATTTTGTCACAGACTTGAGGTGTCTTCCCTCTGTTTTTTCTACAAACTGCTCTGACGAACTATTTTCACCGCTGCCCAGTCTGCATGAATTTAAATGTACGACTAGTTTGGCATCTCGGTCCCACCCTTTTACTGCCGAAACAACTAAATGTAAACGCCTCTTCTACTCGCACTTCCCGACAGCGTAACTTCAAACTATTATCTTCAAAAATTTAAATGCAATGTCAATCTACATCTTCTGATGTCTTGGTCTTGATTCCCGTTTTTTATTTTTATCTTTTCCTCAATCCCCGCTCTTTTCTCTTAAATACATTCTCTGTCACCCCTTGGGTGCTTGTGATAGCCCCGCCTTGCTTGGGGTGAAACGGCTAGAAAATAAAATCAAATAAAAAAGGATAATGAAAATTCGTTGTGATATTTTTCCCACATTTTTATACCCAGATTCGCCCAATCTCAAGTTATAAGAAAGCTTCCGTCAGTATTGAATATAGCAATAACAATCATTGCATTTGTTTAAAACTATTACACAGTATTTAATTAGCAGACATATCCGGCGTTGTTCGGAAAGCAATACAAAAAAAAATATTCTAATTTTAAAGTCCATTCTGTCATATTTCCGCGACATTTTTAGAAAACATACAAATAGTAAATTGTAGAATAGGAATCGTTTTTGGAATGTCTTTGACGCCGCGAGCCATTTTAAAAGCAGTTAACTTCGTAAAGAAACACGTATTTGTAATATAATTTAAGGTAAAATAATTTTATTTAACTTCTCTGAGAAAACAGTATATTATTTTAAGATATAAACGTAGTCTCGATCGTTAAGTGAAATTACTTTATTCAGAAACTATTTTAAGCAGAACACTTACAGGGAGCAGAAAACTTAAAATGTTATTGAAAAATTATTTTTGTTTTATCACAACAGAAAACATCAATTAAAAAAAAAATACACATATGAAATGGCGTCTTGCCTGACGTAAGCAACCGTTAATCTCGCGGGCCCTCTTGCTAGACATAGGGTATTTTAGCAGCCAAACTTTGACCCAAGGTAACATTACCTCCTCAAGGCACGATGTAGGCCTCCGTGTTAAGTCCGAGGCCCTCATCAATGTAGAACTTTTCTGTGTGTTTGGGTGTCAATCTGAGGATAGTGATTTAGAGAGATATAGATGAGTCTAAAGGTAGCGCACTGCTTTGTCAAAATTTAGTCCTTTAACACATTACCTGCCATGAGCCTCATTTGGGGAGCTGTTAAAATTAACTTACTACATGTTATTCCTTGTATTTACATTGAATTGCTTACATACATTGCATTTGCAGAGGTATATTTTAAAACACTTAGCCTTTAAAGTTTTTATTGTTAGCCGTAAGAAGACACTTTCTGTCGTAATTTTACATTTCACGAGTAGATGACTATTTTGAAAAAGTAATTTTTTTTATTATTTCTAATCAATATTATTTTTTGATGTTTTATACATATATATATTTATTTCTATAAAAACGACAATGGTAACAACTGAAATTGAATATAAGGAATAAATAAACTCCTAAGACACATGTCTGGGCCAAAAATGCGCATTAAAAAAAATTGGCAGGTAATGGGCTAATAACGAGAGTGGAGGGATTTTACCAGTACAATGGTATATAGAGACAGTGTGGAGAGAAATGTGCGTTGTAGTGCAATGAAGAGCCGAGATCGAAACCCAGTCGAGGTCGTTATATTCACATATCACAAATCCTTTTGGGAAATGTATGAATTTATTACCCCCCATCTATGGGTTGAATAGCAGGATAGTCTGTTCTTTTTAGCTTTGGGAGGCAACCAGTCTACCGTAGAAACAAATGGCAACCTACTGCGGGAAAAAATATTCTGCCTGTACGTCATGTAACGAAAAATATATGATCACACAAGCGTGTATGACGTCTGGTACTTAATTGACTAACTGTGAAAATAAAAGGCGAAGCAATAATTGTAAGAAGATAACATGAATGTTTGTGATCTAAAGGGATAATATTATGATTTATGTATTGTAATGAAGAGATAACGTCGAATATCAATGTTAGAAGCTATTCTGCTAATGTATTTACTAACCTCTCCACGCGATCAGATGTGGCAAACAGCCAAATTTAATGTGAGGCATCCTAGCCCATAGTCTCAGCCAAAAATTCTCGTAGAATCCATATAAAACGGGGTCGGGAGGGATGCTTTCCGAGACGGGACTCTGCCCTTCAGCATAGACTTGTTTCGGGATCCTATCTGCTAGGAAGCAGAGAGTTCGACCAGTACAGCTGTAAAAGATTTCAGCTAGTCTAGAGCTATTCTGCTAATGTATTTACTAACCACGCGACGTGATCAGATGTGGCAAAGGCCGAATTTAATGTGAGGCATCCTAGCCCGTAGGCTCAGCCAAAAATTTCCGTAGAACCCGTATAAAACGGGATCGGGTAGCTGTTTCTCGAGACTAGACTGTGCACTTCGGCATAGTCTCGTCTGGGGATCTTCTCTTCTCGTAGGCAGAGAGTTCGAGCAGCACAGCTGGAAAAGATTCCAGTGAGTTTTTTTTTTTTTCTGCTAATGTATTTACTAACCTCTCGACGCGATCAGATGTGGCAAGGGCCGAATTTAATGTGAGGCATCCTAGCTCGGAGGCTCAGCCAAAAATTCCCAGTTTGAAATAATCGCTAAAAAAGTAAAAAAAAAGAAGAGAAACACGATATTGAAAAGACGATGTCGTAGCTTTTAGATCTTTGTGACATTTTTAAAGAATAGTTGTAAAATATTAAATTTATTATTAAATTTTATGTCAAAAGTGTTAAATGATTTAGTAAGTGTCATTTTTCATTAATTTTACATTACATTTGTATAAGCGAAGGAAAGAAAAATTCAACATAACTTTTTAAAAAAAAATAGCCGTTGTATAAATAAAAAAAAATTCCGAAAACATTTATACTAAATATCGTCATTGTGTGAAGAAAAAATAGAAAAAGTATTAAATCTAAATTAACTTTATGATACATTCTTAATAACAATTTCGCATCGAAAAAGTTTGATAAAGGTAAAATATTAAGTTCATATAAAATAAATAAACATAATAATTACTTCAGTATCTTAAATAATAAACTTAAGTTAAACCAAAGGTACAACGTAAACATATCTTTATAAAAAAAATAATGAATTTCTACATCAAATTCTAGCAAAGAACTTTCGCGTGTTAATCCCAGAAAATGTGTTTGTTGAGCTTATGTAATTCGCTACTATGTCTGTGGAGTTTAGCTTTAACAATTTTATGTACAGACAGATTGATGGGGTTGCCATGGGCTCCCCTTTGGGTCCCTTTTTGGCCAACATTTTGTGGGCTTTTTATGAGTCGTCCTCCTCACTTTATGGCAATGCACCGTCTATGTACCGTCGGTATGTGGACGATACATTTAGTCTTTTTAATAGTGAAGTGGAAGCTGTTTCCTTTCTCACAGTTATGAACCAAATTCATCCATCTTTGAAATTTACCATCGAAAATAGTCTAATTCTTGTCTCTCTTTTCTTGATGTCCTTGTGCATCGGACTCCTCAATTTCTTACTTCGGTGTTTCTCAAACCAACGTTTTCTGATTTGTATACGCGTTGGGATTTATTTTGTCCCAAAAAGCATAAAATTAATCTCATCAACACCTTAACTCATAGGGCCTTGATGATTTGCAGTAAACATTATGTGGATGATGAATTGGATTTCATCTGCTGCACTCAATTAAAAAATGGATATCCTAGTGATACTCTGGATAGTGTCATGAGTGATAAGAGTATTAATTTTCGAAAAGAAAAACAATACTTAGTTCAGAAATGTCCTATTTATTTGCGGCTTCCTTTTATTGATTCGTGGGGCGAGGTTTTGGCTAAGCGGATCTTATCTGCTGTCCATCTGTGCTATTTTTCTGCTCAACTAAGGATTCATTTTGCGACTCGTTGTGCCTTTTCCTCTACCCGTAAGGATCCTCTTCCTCCCCATCATGTTTCTTCCGTGATTTATTCTTTTAAATGTGGTTGCGGTAGCAACTACATAGGAAAGACTTCCCAAAGTTTAGATTGTAGGATAAGGCAACATGTCCCATTGCGAGTTCTTAATCCGGATGCCCGTAAGAATCAGTGGGGTTAATACTTCCGGGTCAGGGATCATTAAACATTTGTTAAATTGCAGGAATTGTGCAATGAATTTCAGTCCGAATTGGTTTACTGTACTGTCCAGTTCGCACTCTCCATTTCATTTGCGGACACTTGAGTCTCTGTACATCCGGTCCAGGGCGCCGTCTCTTTGTAAGAAAAAATACTGTCTCCTTCACGTTATTAGACTCTAGTGTGTATCATACATTGCCCTCACACTCCCCAATTTCTTTTTCCTTTGTGCTGTGCAAATTCGCGCGGTTTGAATTTTTTCCCCCTCATACCATTAATCATTTTATTCTTTAATGTTTTAATTGTATGTAGGTGTTTAATGTGAGTCAATATATTTTGCAATAATTGTTAAATTGTTCCCAGTCGACCCTGATGAGTTTGAAATAACGTGTAACTATTCCTTGCAATATATATATATATATATATATATATATATATATATATATATATATATATATATATATATATATATATCAAATGCTTCAGTTGAAACCGACAATCCAAGGATTTTTTTAAATATAAACTATTAAAATGATAGATCCATGATCCATGAAGAACTCAATGTTTTGTGTGCAAAGCAATATGATATACATCAAAGGAAACAACACATCTGGAAAGATCCGATTACGAATTTATTTCGACGGGTAATTTTTTTAATACCTGCCTCATCAGACCGGGATTACAAAATGTTTAAAATTTATCCAGACATGTTAAATTCATTGACCGAAGCGCCGTTTACCTCATGCTATCATTTAGACAACTAGGTATGGTATGCGTGTCTTCTGTCCAATTTCCTGATAGTAATGTTATAGTGCAACACACCTATTCTATAGTTAATAGACTCTCCCACCTATAATAAGTAGTAGTAGTAATATTAACGAGTTAGTCGCGAGTCGGTCATTCAGTCGATGTCGGACGACCGTTAGTCGGATATCAGCGACCACAACTAGATTACTCTGCGTTATTAACTATCATATTAAGTTCCTAACGTTTTGTACGTCGAACCTATTGTAGGACCGATAAGTGAAATACAAGGCTCCAATGTGAAACTACTCTACAACAAGTAATGACAGTAATATTTTATAGGAGTAGATTTTTACTTTAATGTGTTCATCAGTAAAACTGGCGAATTTGAAATGTTCGCAAAGTCATACCGATATCATATACGTTATCTAGAGGTATGTGTTGAAGGTTTTTCTTTTTGATATACAACACATATAGAATGATATTACGACTAGTGTGTGAAAAAGGTAACGTCCCTCTATTGCTCTCTTTCATATCCTTTCTTCAATGCTATAAATCCACAGATAATATTTTTAGTTCAAGTAGTTTAGATGTACTTCCTATTCTCTTGGGAGTCATTTAAAAAATTAACATATTCTCTGGATAAATTTAAACCATTTTCAATTTTCGGTTTGATGAGGCAGGTATTAAAAACTTAGCACATTATTTACATTATTCGGACTATTGTCCTCATCTTTGTCGCCATATTTATCACAACGTTTCGGCCGTTGTACGCTCCGGCCTTCTTCAGGTGGTTGGAATTTCGAACTGAACTCTTTAATTCGCTCACTGGGGTAGACTGTTCTAGTTCCACGTGCCATGTT
>CAHIKZ030001502.1:1932500-1935000 GCA_903632075.3 Acanthosepion pharaonis | reverse complement strand
TACGCTGAGTGTCATTTGGGACATGAATGTGTGCGGCGTTAATGGAAAAGGTGAACAAGTTTCAATTATATAAAAGATTGTTTTGGTCGGACATAACACATTTTATCTGATCAGACTGTTTCCCAGAATGCCATTCTCTCCTGAGAAGTAGACCGTATTTTCCGCTTAATTCCAGTCTGCAATTTTTCCTTTAATGTGCGCCTAGACAAACATAGATTAAATCCGGCATTATTTTTGGGGAAAAGAAAAAAAAAATATTAGCTCTTTCACTTGTCAGAGATGTTTTTTAAAAAATCGTCCATGAACTGTTTGTAAAATTGCACTTTTTTTTTCTTGCTAACAAAAACCATCATCTACAGCTTCGATGGTTGAAGGAAACTTCAAATATGACCTACGCCACATGTACTTTTCTTCGTCGGGACTATTCGTAATTATATGCAGAGAATAAGGGCCGTAAAAAACATCTTATAAAGATGGCTTTTGGAATATTTTCTCTTTCTTCACGATACAAAATGCATATGACGAAAAAAACTTGTTCGAGAACAAATTTGCCAATAAATCTCCAGCTTGTCTTCGAGTGCGTATGGACCATAAAATTAACTTACAAAAGGTTCCAGTTAAGAATACTGAATGTCATGCCGAGTGAGAGAAACAAGAAAAAACACAACACAAATATATATATATTTATTAAAGACATTTTTATGTTTAACGTTCTTTTTTATAGATACAAGTATTTAAGTAAATGCTCTGTTTATAATAAACAGTATTAGATAACATTTACCGGCCTGAATGTCCGAGAAATTTTCATAGAAAATATTCGTCCTTTGGCAGGATTCGAACCTGCATCCTATACGGAACCGTCATTTACGCTGACGTACCTTACCGGTCGGCCACAAAGAAGCGTTCCGTAGAAAAGGTCGAATTTACTGCTTATAAACTTCAATCTTCCATGAATCTCGGACATTCATAACTGCTCTGGCGTATCAAATGTAAACATATGACGTCATATATTAAGAAATGGACAACTTGTCCATTTTTTAATATATGACGTCATATGTTTACATTTGATACGCCAAACGAAGCAGTAAATGTCCGAGATTCATGGAAGATTGAAGTTTATAAACAGATAAAATAAATAATAAATATTAACATTAAAACAGCATAATTGTATATAAGGATTTTTGTTTGTTTTTTCCGTATATATTTTTCGTCATAATGTCGGATCTATATACATATATTTATATATATATATATATATATATATATATATATATATATATATATATATATATATATATATATATATATATATGATGAAAATACAAATACTCGGCTCTTACCAATACAAGTATCTATTATAATAACGTTTGAAGTAATAAAAATGAAGAATTACAAATAAATCCATTAATTCTTTAGAAAATGCTTTGTTTACGTTTCGTTGGTTTATTTGGCTGATTTACTTTGGCGAGGTATCAACTTTTACGTGTTATTTAATTCCGGGATCTAAATATTTATACGACATTTTATACTTTTAACTACTGGAATTTTATACATAGTACAATTGATATTTTTGTAGGGTGGTGGAGATTCCCTATTTGTCCATAACTGGGACCTTAACATGTTCTACTACCCATAGTAAGGGTGTAGCTGGGACCAACAGCAACTAAGAGGTAGTTTTATACTCCTCGAAACCGCTAATCTTCAGATCAAATGCCTTCCTCTCGATGTAATTTATCGTCATACCCAGGACAAGTCTACATTTCTGATAAGGAATTGAGCACACACACACACACACACACACACACATATATATATATATATATATATATATATATATAAAATTTTTAATCCGTAGAATAATACCAAAAGCATATAGATCCAGGGAGAGCTCAGTCAGTGTTATACAGGCTTAGGCCATCATGTATCTTTCAATACATGACTGACGAAGCAGATTTTTTCCCGCAGTAGTTTGCCATTTCTTTCTGCAGTAGACCAGTTGCAATCCAAGGCTATAGAACCCGGTCTGTCCCGGGAGAAAAAAGAGAAATCATACCTTTCCCAAGGATATTAGCACGTAAGTGAATGTAATAGATTCGACGGGAATTCGTACTCATGAGAGCTTAATGTCCACAAACAGACCAATAACATTTATTATGATACAGAAAACGAGTTCTTAAAAAACCATGATAATATTAATATCGACTCCTTACACAAATATATATATATATATATATATATATATATATATATATATATATATATATATATATATATATATATATATATATATATATGTGTGTGTAGAAGATATATTTGCGTGTCATGAGTCCATATGGATACGAAATAGATATCATTGTGGTATTTGAAGAGTTCGTTTTCATTATAACAATAATTATCTCTCTCTCTCTCTCTATATATATATATATATATATATATATATATATATATATGGAGAAATTTTGAAAAACAAACAAAAATCCTTAAATGTAGTTAAAATGAA
>CAHIKZ030001502.1:1840000-1922500 GCA_903632075.3 Acanthosepion pharaonis | reverse complement strand
TCAATTCAGATAAATTAAGATTTTCTGACTGCCGGGTCTGACAAAAAACAAGAGGTGAAAAAACGATTGTCTCAGATCACAGATGGTGACAATATTCTTTCCCTGAAGTCACATCTAATTAGCGGCAGGCTGATTTGACAAAAGCCCAGGTGAGAGAAAAGCCAAGATTATCATTTTCGTACGTGCGAAAAAAAAGGCCAAATTAGATTTTGTTTTTTTAGAACAAGAACGATATAAGCCCGCCCTGATTGATTGCAGGAAAACGCCCAACCAGAGTCCTTCATTAGCCGAAAACGGTCACGTGGCTGCGGAAAAAGAAAAGAAAGAAATGCTCGATCAGGAAACCATTGGTCGAAAGCGGTCACCTGACATACGCGCCCCCACCAAAGGCACTATGAGGAAGTAGGGGTGAAAATAATAGCGATAATGAGAAGACAGAAATAATGCGACTTTTGAAATTATCGAGAAACCCTGACGCCGACAGACCCACCCCGGTTTGATGTGGCGTCAATAAAAGCAGGACCCCAGTCGACAGAAATCAGTTGGAGTGGAGTTGCAGCTGGACCGCGGGCAGGGATAGAGCCTGAACGCGGGCATCGGGCCCGATTCACTCGCCCCCTTTGCGGGCAAAAAGAATCCTCAGACAAGAAATCCTTCCACCCAAGTCGAAGACAGAAGAGTTCAGCCCCGGACGGCAGCGAGAAGAGATCACCTCGGACGACAGAAAGTTGCGGCTGAGTTGCGGCAAGAGATCCTTCCAGCCCAAGTCGAAGACAAGAGAACTTCCAGCCTAAGTCGACGAAGAAGAAGAAATACAACTCAAGTCGAAGAGAAGAATCAACTGCGAATGATCGATAGAAATTAGCCCCAGTGTCGAACCAAACCACACTCCGACATACACAATTCTAAAGCGTAGGCAATTCGAAATCTTTAGGTTGTGTGATAGAAGCTTGGTGCCATAGTCCACAGAGCGGGTTGGGAAATGAGAACAATTTTGTTTTTATGTAACGGACATTAAGATATAAAAGGTTGTTACCATTTTTTTTCATCAGCAATCTTTTTGTCTCGTGAGTTTATTTTCTCTTTTATTTGTGTTTTGCCACCCCCTGTCGGACTCAACCTTGTATCGGCCCCAATCCCTGCTGGTCCTGTCTGTCTAAGATCTAAACACAGCGTGGGTAGACAGACCGGAGATCGGTACAGTTGCTTTAGTGACCAGGTATTGGAAGCGAGTCGGGAAAGGCGAGGCTGGTGATCATCTGACCAAGGGGTTGGAGCGGCACGCTTGGACCCAGGAGGAGCGACCAGGAGGAGCGACGTCACCGTTGGCGCCGTAACCAAAGGATCCGACCCTGGGCCAGGTGTGTAACCGTCACAATTCTGCAATTGCATAAGTTATTATCAATATTGATTTCTGTTTTGGAATTACTATTGTTACCTTGATTTAATGTTTTGATTTAAATTTTTATTATTATATTATTTAATATTTTTTCTAGATCATCAGTACATCTGTAACTTAATTTAAGCGTATTTTTATTGAAAATTTTGCTTATGCGTTTATTGACAAAAAAGTGAGGATCGAAATCGCTATACAACGTATAGCAAAATATTATTATGATATTCTTGTTATAATATTTTACACCGCTACAGAAAAATTTCCATGTTTCGAAATTTTAAAATTGTTCCTCATCAGGATATATTAGGTAACTCCTGATGAAAATGATTTACCTGGGAAATCAGAAAACATTTCGGTAGCTCATTTGAGATTTAAAAAAGAGGGGGGAACCAAAATTTAAAAAAAAAAACACATTTGTGGGAATGTCTCGATTAACCAATCAAAAGACGGATCAAAGCTAAAATAGAAAAATAAAAAAAATGTTTGTAAGTGAAGGTAGGTGGTTTATCAATTCATGCTTAGATAAACTGACACGCCCACAGCAAATATAAAGTTTAGGTACTGTGAAGTAGACATAGAATTATATTTAATAAAATGTTATTTTTAAAGAATTTCGAGATTTTTTTTAAAATAAAAGAATAGCATTATGTAAAATTAGTAAAATTATCCTCGAAAGGTTCAACACACAAATTAAGGAGCGCCTTAGACTAACACAATGGATCAATACCACCGATCTCATCACTTGGTTTTGTAATATAAAACATAAAACCAGTTGTTCTTTAATCCAGTTTGATATCAAGGATTACTACCCATCCATTTCAAGGGAACTCTTTATATTTGCTTTGGAATTTTCCACCATTTATTCTGATCTATCGAGGGATGAACGGAATTTTATTATGAACGCAAAAATCTGTTCTTATCGCCAACAAAGAACAATGGATGAAGAATAATAAGAGTTTTATATTAAAAAAAAACAATTGATAAGATCGGTGGATTTGATCCATTGTGTGAGTCTAAGGCGCTCTTTAATTTGTTTGTTGACCCTTTCAAGGATAAATTTATAAATTGCTGGTCTTTTATTTAAAAAAAATGTCTTGAAATTCCTTAAAAATAACTTTGTGCTCAATATAACTATGTCTACTTCAGAGTATGTAAAGTATTTTCCATTGCATAATATGTGGCTTGCTGAAATGTTTCTCAAACTGAGAAGCTTCTGTCTTAACTTAGTGCTAAACATTTGGTTAAATGGGGGCATGTAAAAATGATTTTTCTATTTCTATTTTTCCTGGCTATCACTATTATGTGTTCTGTATTTAATATCAGAGTGTTTATAGCCACTATTTTTAAGGCATTGTTGTAAAAATTCCTGTGTTTATAAAATATATCTTCGTTGGCAGAGTTATCTCTAAATCTATAATCCATGGAGTAAGACATATGTTTGATTATTGATGTATGGTGATTCGACTTTGGGTGGATATATAATGGATTAGTATTTGTTTTCATGTATTGTTGGTCTACATTGTTGACTAAGTCTAGTGTTAAATTGGGGAATTTTACCTTTTTTAAATTTGTATTGATTGTAAATTTTAGGTTTAGGGTTTAAACTCTCCATGTATTAATTGCTAATTTTGCCAGTTTTATAATTAGTAGAATTCTTCACAGCTATAAGGTCATCATCCCTGTATAACCCTATATACTCTATATTGCTGTCATGTTTAGCAGTAAGGTTGTATAAACTTTGTTCGGAAGACCCAGCAGAGTCTAACGATCCCATTGTAATGTCAAATTGGTCACCTGAATTTTTCTTCATCCATTGTTCTTTGTTGGGGATAAGAACAGATTTTTTGCGTTCATAATAATATCTCGTTCATCTCTCGATAAATCAGAATACATGGTGGAGAATTCTAAAGCAAATGTAAAGAGTTCCGTTGAAATGGATGGGTAGTAATCCTCGATATCAAATTGGATTAAAGAACAACTGGCTTTATGTTTTATATTACAAAACCAATTGATAAGATCGGTGGTTTTGATCCATTGTGTGAGTCTAAGGCGCTCCTTAATTTGTTTGTTGACCCTTTCGAGGATAATTTTATAAATTGCTGGTCTTTTATTTAAAAAATGTCTTGAAATTCCTTAAAAATAACTTTTTGCTCAATATAACTATGTCTACTTCACAGCATGTAAATTTTATGTTTGCTGTGGACGTGTCAATTTATTATTTTTATAATTATTAATATAATTTTTATGTACATGAAATAATAACCCACCTACCTTCATTTTCTAACCTTCTTTTTCATTTTTCTATTTTAGCTTTGATCCATCTTTTGATTGCTTAATCGAGACAGGCCCACAAATAAGTTTTTTTTTTTTTTTTTAATTTCGTTTTCCCCATTCCTTTTTAACTCTCAAATAATCTACCGACTTGTTTTCTGATTTCCCAGGTAAATCATTTTCCTCATGAGTTACCTAATATATCCTGATGAGGTACAATTTTAAAATTTCGAAACATGGCAATTTTTCTGTAGCGATGTAAAATATTCTAACAAAAATATCATCATGATATTTTGCTCTACGTTGTATAGCGATTTCGATCCACACTTGTTTGCCAATACTTTTTGTCTTGGTGCCACATCTAATCTACGTTTAGAAAATCATTAAGGGCATTTTGACGTAGTGCAATCGTGAGCAATCTTGTCTCTCTAAATCAATTATGACTGAATAGCGAGTTGTTTGCTCAATATTCGCTGTGTGCTCCGTACTTTCGACTTTGTGCTACATCTGAAGTTTATTTCGTTAGATCCATTATGACTGAGTAGTGCATTTGATCCTCTTTGGGTACTCCACAATTTCGGCCTTGTGCCACGTATACGCTTAGTAAATAATTCGTGCACTTCGAGGTGATGTAATGTTTACCAAGTTTACTACTCTATATCAAATACGACTGAGTAGTTTGTTTCATCCTTTTTGGGTGCTCCATACATTCGGCCTTGTGCCACGTGTATACTACGCTTAGTAAATATTTTTTGCACTTCGAGGTGATGTAATAGCAAGCTTGTCTCACTAGATCAAATACGACTGAGCTTAGTAAATTATTTGTACACATTCAAGTGATGTAATCGCAACCTTGTCTCTCTAGATCAAACACGAGTGAGTAGTGTGTTTGATCCTATTTGAGTGCTCCATAATTTCGGCCTTGTGTCACGTCTAGACTACAAGATGTAAATAATTCGTGCACTTCGAGGTGATGTAATGTTAGCAAGTTTACCTCTCTACATCAAATACGTCTGAGTAGTTTATTTGATCATCTTTGAGTGCTCTATACTTTCGGCCTTGTACCATGTCTAGTCTATACTTAGTAAATCACTATAACAATTTGGAGGACTCCATTTATAGAAAATGAGGAATTGTGTGTGTAAATGTGTGTGTATTTTATTTTCATTCTTCAGGTCACGGATTTTCAAGGAATCTCAAAAAAATTGAATCAAAAAACGTTATACAGTTTTCCAAATGAATACATCTTATTCTGCTGCTCAACAAAATCATACTGAACCGGTAAGAAGCAAGCCAAGCCCTCTGTCCTTCGCACGCCAACTGAAATCTCTCAAATTACCCGGCACTCAACGTGATATATTTGCTTTTCGGCAATTTGTGGCATATGCATTATCATCCATTAAGCGTTTAACCTGAAATCTGCCAAAGTTCTCCCTAACAACAAATCCATATTAACGATAATAGAGTAAACAGAAGGCAACCACTATTAGGAAGTCGAGGGCGCGGATAGTCACCGACACATATCCGATCATCCTGTTGATTCGCTCCCTCAGGCCCCAAATAGCAGGGTCATCGTCGAGGGTGACACTCTGAGAGACGTGCGTATTGTTATGGGACCCGAAAGAGAGATCAGTTTTAACTGCCGGTCTCGGTCGTAGATTACGATCACCGACAATAACCACTCAGCCAGCGTATGACGTTTAATAAGGCATGGTTTCAAAGCATCTGCTAGCGAGTTCGATCCTTGTCATATCCTCCAACAGAGTGATTTTGTGGAAGAAATATAATAACGATCGTCTATCGTGGTTATGGATAACGTGCCACTCTACACGACATGTGCAAACGAGATCGATGCACACCGATCGCTAGAAACGTATCGTTTAAGGAACGAAATCAGAAATGATATTAGGGTGATCGTAAAGTAATAATTTATTTCGAAAACCCGATGAAAGAATGGATAGCACCTGGGATTGCGGAATTCCAGTTCGAATTCCAGTCGAGTTCTTTATATTCATTTGCTAAAAGCTTTGGGAAAGTTACGAAATCTCCACTTCCCTATAGCAGATCAGATAGCCATATTTGGCAACCAGTCTAGGAGAAGGAAAACTCTGAATTGATGTCTGAATCTCCAGCCTGGAGAGGTTTGACCGTGGTCAGGATTGCTTTCTCAAGAAAAACCATTGCAGAATTCGTGAGGCAGCATAAGTTTCAATAGTATTAAACTACGTCTAGAATTATTTTATCAGTTCCTCTGTCCAATGGTGTGTCGTTTATAGATGCATTCCACAGCTTAACCTCATTGGGGACTCTAACTTTACGAAGTAACATATTAGGCATGGTCTTTTGTGCGAATTCCGAATGATCAGTACTGCGATGACTTACATACGTTGTTGCATCAATTCTGTCAGTTAATATAGATAACAGTTATCATATAATAATTGTGCTTTTCCCTCTCTTCGTTAGTTCGCACGACCATTACGCCCGGCCAACACCTCATAAATAATATACTATTTTGTTTTAATCGCAGGAGAAAACAAAATACATCAAAGAATCAGTGAAGGAAAGAACGGAATATCTGTTTCAGTGAAATGGAAAAAAGTTTTCAATTTCAGATATTTTTATTTGTACCCCCTTACTTATTAAAATAACGACCAGTATAACTAATGTTCTTTTTTTATGATTATTATGGCAATATTAAGTTTTAAGCTCAAATATCTAACGATGCGATAGGGATATTTCTACAGATATGTTATTGGACATGAGCTGCTTCCATTGTCAACGGAACGATTCATCAGACATTTCAAATAGGCAAAACTAGTTATCAATTAAATTAGCAATCTAAATAAATCTCCTGGTGCGAATATTATAGAGAGGATGATTTACTATTGAACTTTGTCAGGTGAAACACCCAATAATTAATATACATATATATATATGTGTGTGTGTGTGAAAATATTTGAAATTGACAACTTTTTTCATTTCACTGTGTGTGTGTGTGCGTATGTGTGTCATTCGCAGACAGTAGTGTTTCGCTGTACTCCTCAGTGCGACTAGCCATCTGAATACCTCAAGCCAGGAATGAAACCCTACCGTCAATCAGAATGTCTACCACTGAGCTATCTCCATTCGACAGGGAAACAAATGCCAACAGGCCGGATGGCTCTGCTCATTTTACTGAAGCGCTTTGGCTGTTGTTTATAGAATTAGCTTGTCACCCAACAGTGCTCTAGTGAAATATATTTTCAAGAGCTAAATGGATTAAGCCCGACAATTATTTAATATATTTTCTAAACTATTTACATTATTCGGACTATTGTCCTCATCTTTGTCGCTATATTTATCACAACGTTTCGGTCGTTGTACGCTCCGGCCTTCTTCAGGTGGTTGGAATGTCGAACTGAACGCTTTATTTCGCTCACTAGGGTAGACTGTTCTAGTTCCACGTGCCATGTTTAATGGATGTCAGTAGTCCTATTAATTCCCCGTTCCAAGTTCTCCACTACCTTAATCGGGTATTGAACTCACACATTTTGTGTCCTGTCACTGGATCTAATATCCACTGTGCCATGTGTCCTTGACATACACATCTGTGTATGAATTTCTGGGTATTATAAATCTAATGTCATCAGTAAACTGTTTTTATCCAGTGCTCATATTGCAATTTTTGCTGTTATCCTTGCATGTTTTTACCAGACATTGCAATTTTTGTTGTTATTATCGTTTTTCTTTTTTTGTGGCCTAGCATATGTGCTGATTCCTTAAGTTTACGAATTTTCCAATGGTGTCTTTGTCTATGTTCTAAACCTGATCCAGAGGGGGCGGTGATCTCCTTTTCTCTCCATATGCGGTCAGCCCTCGTGTTACAGCATCCTGGTGTTTTTGAAGGGTTACTTTAAGGGGCGACCTGTCTCCCTTTATATTTCTTTACGCAGCTGCAAGCATAGAAATGAATACAATACTTTTCGTTCTCTTCACACACACACACACACACACACACACACACACACACACACACATATATATATATTTATATATATATATATATATATATATATATATATATATATATATATATATACAAAATTGAGGAGAACAAAAGAAAAAGTAGTAAATAAATTTCAGAGTTCAGACAGAAACGATAGTTGATGTAGACTGTGGAATAATGCACTTCTACGAAAACGCAAACAAATCAGTATACAGTGAGAAAAGTATGCTCCAAACATATTGAAATCCTAGTTTTATAATCAAAATCGTCATATTATTAAGAGTAAGCATCAAATTAAGGATTAAATTTTTATTCCTTTTACACACACACATATATATATATAAATATATATATATATATATATTTATATATATATATATATATATATATACATACATATATATATATATATATATATATATATATATATTCATGCACGTATCATTAAATAATATAGACAAGTGTTTATTTATTTTATAAAATTTTTCCGTAACGTCTGATAAGTTTAATAACATTATCGTTGAACACTTGTCTATATTATGTGCATGAATGAAAAGATGCTGCCTAAATACACACAATATATATATATATATATATATATATATATATATATAAATTTTTTTTTTTTAAGTTTATAATATAATTTTATTATAAAATCACTACAAAATAGCCATTTTTTTCAACACCCCTGGTTTTTATCAAGATATATATATATATATATATATATATATATATATATATATGTGTGTGTGTGTGTGTGTGTGTGTGTGTGTGTGTGTGTGTGGCACCATGCATACTTAGCAAGCTGGAAAAAAATATTCATAAATATATGATTTATTTTACGGTTTGTCAACCATTTGATAATTATTTAGAGCTGAAAAATATTTGGGTTTTGAGAATAATTCTTTAATTGCGTTCAAGCGATCTGGGAGAAAGAAAGAGAAGAAGAAGAAAAAGAAAAAAAAAAATATAATACGAAAACCAGGTCATAGTCGAACACACACACGCTCGATTGATACATAACAGATGTTGGAAGATATCCAGGTCAAGCACCTGACCTACTTCCGTGTCCACGAAAAATGGAAGTTTGTTATCAATTTGGTTGAAGAAATAAAGTTTAGAGACAATGGAACAAAATATGATAGGTAACAGGTGGGAAGTTTATCTAAGGATATGCAAGCAAACCATTAATACGAAAACACAGACCATTCCAGAATTGAAAATAAAGCCACACAAGATGATGTTGGCTGAAAATGTTTTTTTGAGATAATGAAAAATTTTATTATCAGGCCTTTGGCCGCGAAAGAAAAAGTGAAATATTTTTATTAGTTCACGAAAACGCCACCCAGTCTGAGAAATCCCTTTCTTAGATCGTATCCAATTAGCGATAAACTGTTTGACAAATACCGCGTGTAAAAAAACCGTCATTTCGGTCGCGTATGGTGGGGCAATTTGAATTTTTATTTTTTTAAGCAAGGTGTTTCTTCCCCAGAACAAAAAGCCACGGATTGTCCACGCCCGACTAAAGACGCCATTGGCTAGATGGGATCAGGTGGCGCACGAAGGAGGAGGAAAAATACCCGACCAGGATCTCATTGGCCGAGAGCGGTCACGTGACGCACGAGGAGAATCGGTCGACGCCCTTGTCAGAGGTGTAAGTGTGAGGAGCCGATAAGAAGAAGCAGGTATACGCCCTCAGGGACACAATAAGGAAGTAGGAGTGAAAGTGAATTACCGAAAATGGAAAATCCCTAACCAGAAATAAGAAGGGTGGATATGTATTTAGAATTATCAAGAAAACCCTGGCGCCGACAGACCCACCTCAGTTTTTGACTGCGTCAATAAAAGCGGGACCCCAACCGACAGAAATCAGAGAGTTGCGCCGCGGACGGCGAGAGAGAGTTGCGCCGCGGACGGCGAGGGAGTTTGAGCGCGAGCGGCGGGCCCGGTTCATTCGCCCCTTTGCGGGCAAGAGAGGCCGGTCCGTTTGGCCTAAGTGGAGAAGTTGGAATCAGAGCAAGCTGAAGAGAAGAAGTTAATTCGCGCACTGACGGCAGAGATGAGTGACCAATAATTCAGACTCTGAAGAGAAGAGTTTGCGCTGCGGACGGCGAGAGAGATCAGCCGTGAACGACAAGCAGAGATCAGCGCCCAGTGTTGAAACCGCATCAAGATAGCTAACCAAGATTCACGCACACTTCTAGACTCTTCTTCAACCAAGAACAAGTAGTTTGAAGAGCGACTTAGAATCAGACCACAAGAAATAAGTTTTTTTCGACTTTCGTCCAAAGACACACCGAAACGCAAATTTCTAAGAGAGCAGACAATTGGAAGCCTTAAAGTTGCCAAGTAAAAGCGTTGTGGCACAATCCACAGAACGGGTTGGGAGGTAGACATAGTCCTATGTACCGAGCAAATAGACATAAAAGTTTGTTACCTTTTTCTTGATACGTTGGACCATGTGAGTTGTTATTTTATTTCTTTTTATTATACATAATTGTGTGTTATCACCCCCGTTAGACTCAACTTGCATTGCGGCCCCAAGCCCTGTTTGATCTCGTCTGTCTAAGATCAAGTCACAACGTGGGTAGGCAGACCGGAGATCAGTGCAGTTACCCTGGTAACCAGGCGTTGGAAGCAGGTTGGGAACGGCGAGGCTGCTATCAATCTAACCAAAGGGTTAGAACGTCACGTTTAGAGCAGCGAGGAGCGAACAGCTGACGCCGCGACAAAAGACGTCACAACTGGTGCTGTCCGTGACCAGGATATCAGAGCCTGGGGAGCACGTGACGTCACAATTGGCGCCGCGAACGGGATCGAACGACACAGTCAACGCTGCGACCGGGGGACGACGTCACATATGTCTATGTCTATATATATATATATATATATATATATATATTATAATATTTTAGATCACTGCACAAAACTTTCTGTTTCGGAACTTTAAAATTGTCTCTTATCAGGCGATAAGGTTAGGTGTCTAACATCGCCTGAAGTTTAAAGTTCCGAAACATCGATTTTTTTTTTTGCTTAGCGATCTAAAATGTTATAATAAAAATATTATAATAATATTTTGTTCTGCGTTGTACAAGCACTTTAAAAAAAAATGCTAATAACGGTGGATTTATAATCAGCTTGTTCATTTTCTTAATTGTATATATATAAAATATATGTGTGTGTGTGTGAGTGTGTATGTTTTGTTAAGTTATTGTAAAGTCCCATATGATACAGAAATCTGAAGGCGCACAGCTAAAAATGCTAAAATGCATTCCCAATCTAAACAAAGACATAGGAAACAAAGCAATATGAAAATTTCTTAAAGTGACAGCTGAAATTTATCCCTATACATAATGAGGAGGAGGTGCTTGGTAAACTTAACCCTCACATGACATATCAATGGCAAGATAAAGCCAGCGAGACACCTAGCTGGCAAGTTCTTGTGGATGGACGTCTGAACAGGAAGTCTGGCAAAGGTAAAAATGTCGTAAAGTACCACGTGAGAGAACCATGATCTAAAAAATAATAATGTTCTACCATTTTTCTTTTTGAAGGACTGAATGAGTGCATAAGCTGTCCCTGATTATAATTGCTAAGACGCAGGGAAATAATGTGTGTCAGATATAACGAGATGAAAAACATTATTAAGGAACATAAACAATAAAAAAACAGAAATGAAAAAAAGAGGGGAATAAGATAAAGATTGATATTTTTGAAGATAAACTTGACTGGAAAGAAAGAAGCCGGAAGTGATTTTGAAATGCGCTAGAAAAAAAACTGTTAGAGTAGAATTTACGATTACATCTCAACATTTCATCTGTAAATCTAATAAATCCTGCCGCCTCTCTAGTACTCTGCTTAAATTCATAAATTCTATCTACCACAGAGAAAAGTTCATGATAACAATTACCCTGAAAGTATTACTGAAAAGTCACAGGAAAAAATACGTTACGGCTGTTGGAAACTGACTGAAGCCGAAATGCCGGATGAGGACCAGTAACGTTGTAGTTTTTTTTTTTTTTTGATTTTAAGCATATATCAAGAAAACTAGATTATAAGCGACAGCAATATTCTAAACATAGACGAACGGTTCACTTATAAATATGTAAGATAAATTCTGTCGAGAAAACATTGTCTAGCATGAAACAGTAAAACAGCTTTCCTAGCAGCAGACCTATCAATTGATTCAATATAATCTTTCCTCTTCATGTTAGCGGAAAACGTTAGGTTGCGCACTGAGTCACTCTCCAGATAGTTGGCCCTAGTCATGATGATAGGGGACAGAAAGAGTCCCCTAAGACGACTTAATGTATGTATTTATAATTCAATGTTTTTATTACTTCAAGTGTCATTATAGTGCTCACTTTATATTTGAAATAGGCGCGCCATCAACACACACTGAACTAAAACTGGAGCGTCTATTTGAAATAAGATGGATCCACTGTAATAACGTTTGAACTAATAAAAATGTGTCACGTGAGATAAGTAGTTGTTGAAAGCCATTATCTAAAAAGGAAGATTTTTCTTCAGCAATAACTTTCAAGTCATCTATTGTAAATATTTTCCAATGATGCTGTACCATTATAAATTGTACAGAAATTGTAGTAGTCGTAGGATTCACAATTGAATGTGGTCAAGACTTTATATTAACGTGTCTTTATCAAGACCACCAACACACCAACTTATTAAATAAAGTAAGGTAGATGCTAGGTTAATTAAAGTTTGTAATTGTTTACGGGAATTGCATAACTCCTGTGTTCCATATTGGATATTAAATGCGTTCTTTATTTATGTCTCTTGTCTTAATTTCATTATTTAATTCCTTATTTATTCCTTATTTAAATAGTATTCTGGGTAAGACGATAAACTACATCCGACTGCAAGGCCTCTGATCAGCAGGTTTTGAGGAGCCTGAAACCACTTCTTAATTGGTGGTGTTCCCAGGTCCACCCTAACCCCTGATGGTATCATCTGTCAGGGTTCGAGCTATCGGCAAATAGTTAACGCCCCCAAAAGGCGCCAAAACACCATGAAAGTATAAAAAGAGGTTTTAATACCAGCACTACTTTTTGGAAAAGGTATTACCATCAATACATTAAAACAAAAACATAGAAGTAATACATGTTGGGGGAAAAATTATTACCTGCAATACATTTTTGAAAAAAATATTACAAACAATACATTTTTGAGAAAAAATATCGGTAATGAAAATCTTGTCAGCATTGAGGTTGGTATGACGTAAAACAAAACAAGCCAAACCAAAATTTATTTATTAAGTGCTTATTAAGTGCAATATTGTAAAGAATGCCTGGCCAATTTTGTTTTTCAGTTGTAAATTTAACGGAGGATTAAAACCAAATGATCTTTCCTTTTCTATTTACTTTTTCATTAATTGAAACAGGTTTGACATCTAGGTATGTTAATGTTTTTACATGACCCACTACCTGCAACGTATACTGATAAAAGTGTTTATTTTTTTTCAAAAATACACTCATAAGATGACTTACGAAATAACCTGTGTTCCATACATATGGGTATTTTCTCAATAATTTATTTGGGGTCGTTCGATTTGGCAATGATATATTGCAACCAACAAACATTTTTTTCCTGTATATTTCCACTATTCCATTAATATTCAATTTAACATAAAGATATTCAACATTATTTAAAACCTGTATCGACAGTAATCTTGAAGCCCAAATATTTAAATTTTCGAAAGGGGTTTTCTCTGGTGTTATCAAATTTTTTTTTCTAACGGTAATATTTTCAGTAATCATAAGGCGGTTGTATATAAATAAATTTAAAAAAATGTCATCAGACGCAGGGTCTCTCAGTATTAAAGCCGCTCTTCAGGGTTAAGATTAATCAATTGGATTTATTAGGATAACATATCTGGTTTAAAATACGTCAAACACTTGTGCCCCAAAATAGTGTGATCATATAAATCACACCTCACGATGAATGACAGTTCAAAGCCTTAGGCGAGACTGAAAACATGTGAAACTGATAGTCAATATGTATTGTGTATCTTGAAATATGTCTAGCCACATTGATGAGCTGTGATACATCGAAACAGTCTGAGGGTGACTATATATATATATATATATATATATATATATATATATATATATATATATATATATGAGAGAGATTCTGCGCTAGATTGTCAAAGGAAAACAATAAGCTTAAGTAAATGGATGGCAGAGCAGGGTTTAGGAGAAACGCCTATGTCCTGAGGGGAAACGAAATAATAATAATAATAAAAATCTGCAACTTCTACGGGAAGGAAACTGAAAGAAACTAGTATGAACACCACCCAGACCCGGTTACGGAGTTAGGACCTGTTACAATTCTATGGGACTACACGATACACACTGACAGAACAATCAAGGCTAACCGGCCAGATATTGTTATTAAAGACCACAAACAAAAACGGTGCCTCCTTATTGACATGGCAGTCCCTGCTGACTGCAATGTATCTTTAAAGATAAAAGTTGTCAAAGTACAAGGACCTTGAAATAGAAATCTCGAAAATGTGGCATATGGGAACATCAACAATCCCTGTTGTAGTTGGAGCCCTAGGACTGGTTGGAAAAGATTGCAGTAGACTAATTGAAGGGATTCCTGGAAGTCCATGCCTCAAGGAGATACAAAAAATTGTTCTGACAAGTACAGCCCACACCTTACGAAGGGTTTTATCTATGTAATTTATTTTTTATTTTTTTTATTTTTTTTGTCAGTGGAAAGTGTCATGACGCCATTTCTAACCTTAGGGCCCTGGGCGGGATCCGGAAAGAAATGTGTAAACGCTATAAGTCAAAGAAAATAAAATAATAATAATAATAATAATAATAATAATAACAGATAGATAGATAGAGGGTGTAAGCAACTGGTAAATCACGAGGAAAATGACAACAGAAAAAAAACATAAAAACAAAACATTTATACCCCAAACCATGAAAAAACAGCTGGAATTTCTAGGAGATATAAGAGTAAATAATGTTTGGAAAGCATAAGCCGCGCAGGGCAAGTGAAATAAGGAAAAGCCCATGTTACTTGACAGACTAGCTCGTGTGAATGAATGGTGGAACGGTGATGGAAGACCTGCAAAGTGAGAAAATATTCTAAGAACCGGACGAGATAAAATGTTGTGGAGAGCCATGATCGCCTAGGTCTTGAAGGGACGTGGTACATAGAAGAAAAAGTATAAGAAGAAAACTACCACTACCGCAAACAACTACACGTATATGGGATTAATATCAGTTAGTCAGTCAAGTGCCATATACGTGGTACCCGATTGGACGATCATATCCCTTTCAATTTATGACTGACCAGGAAGTTTTCCCCGAAGAAAGCTGCCGTTATTTTCTGAGGTAGACTGGCTCCAAACGATAGCTATAGGGATCAGTCTCTAATGCTGTTCAACTCATAGTTGGGGGGAGGAAAACTTGGATTCATACCTTTCCAAAGACTATTTCAGTTAAGTGCCATATACGCGATACACGATTGGGCGATCATGTATCTTTCAATTCATGACTGATCAGGAAGAATATTTTCCCGCGTTAGTCTGCGGTTTCTTTCTGCAGTAGACTGGTTTCCAGAGAAGGCTATAGGAATAATCAGCCTCTAATGTTGTTCAACTCATAACCTGGAGGGAGGACAGTTACCTTCATACCATTCCAAAGACTATTTGGGCGTAAGTGAATGTAACTATCCCGATTGGAATTCGAACTCGACTCGCCGATTTCTCATTCCAAACCGTTATCCATTTATACTACACTGCACATCCACGGTACAAATATATTGATTATAGTTGAGATTATCAGGATATGTACGCGGACATTACGCATCAACAGACAATTAGATTAACTTAAATCGTGTGTCATAATACAATATAGATTTATTTTTATTTATCTATGCGCACAGATGTATCCCAAGCTTTGGAAAATCTTTCCTAAGTTCCAGTCAATGTAGCCCCATTCCCATGTTTCATCTACATCCATAGCCTCATTCATTAAGTAGCGACAATCCACTCAGAGATTTGATAGACATTATTCGTTCAAGTATCACCACTTAAATCATTAGAGTTGTACTTTCAATATACACGGCATTAATGCAATAGCTGGCAACACTTAGAAAACCGATTCGTCCAGTGTAAGGTTACGCTACACGCTTGCAAGTATTTAGTGACATTTGCTTCTCACAATAATGTATAAAGTTGAGACATACATGGTAATGGTAGCGTTAATATTAACCGTTTCCTTATGAGAAAGCATTCGGTATGCACTGACTGATCCCTCAGTGTTGCTACCGGAGGAAATTTAAAAACTAATTCTCTTGAAGGAAATCTTTCAGGAAAATAGGTTTCTCAAGTCCAATGCCTTATATTTCTCTTTTTCTAATATTGATATGGGCGCCATGCTTCCTTCCTTGTCTTTTGCTTGAGGGAGTGTGGAACATCATCATCTTGATTGGCCAATTTTCTCTCTTCAAGTTACGCCTGCTAACCATTTTTCTTAAAAAGGGATTTATTCCAAGTTATTTATGACAGTTCTTTGCTTTTGATGGCATTTCTAGCTTGGTATATTAATTCAGTTTAATTCTAATAATTATACTGAAGTTTTCAGCTCTTGTTTTTGAAACATGAGAACTCTGATGTAGCGAAGGAATCATATTTTTTAAATAAATAATTATATTTAGGCTCTACTTTTGTATCGAGCACCGTTTTTAAAAATAAAAACAAAAATACTAAAGAACTTCGGATTATTTACCTAACAAGTTCTTTCCTATTTTCTATATATTTTCACACACACACACACACACACACACACACACACACACACACACACATATATATATATATATATATATATATATATATATATATATATAAGTTATGAAAAACTTGGTAATCCGTATGGGTAATCCCAAGGAAGATGAAATCCTGAGAGCTTAATGTAAATCCAGAGCTAATATTTTAAAGAAAAACAGACCACTTTAAGGTACCATTATGATAATTTATTTCACCAGAGTCCTTTTAAAAGGACGCCGGATCATCAGATAGCACTTCCAAAAATGAAATGAAAAGAAAAATGAAATTACAATTATGTATCTAAAGCTGAATTGCCTATATTTGGATTGGATTTATTCCTAGTAATTCTGTAATCAATGAAAGTGTTTTTTTTTAAAGTAATCAATTTAGAGGTGGTCATTTCTTCTTGGTGTGTTGAATGTAGAAGTTATTCTGGTTGAAGCAAAAAAGAGTTTTGATTTAGAAATTAAATATAAGTAGAAAAATATATAAAAAATAACATATGGGAAATTAATATACCTTTTCTAATCTAATGTGGACCTATTCTCGGACAGTACGACGCGTAGAATAAGTATGGGTGTAAAAAGATTTATCTGAAAGTATTAATATTAATATATATGCGCCAAAAAATTGATAATCATAATCAACAATAAATTAGTTGAGAGATACGTAAAAGTGTAGGAAGTATATCAAAGGAGGTGAGTTATAAATTTAAACGTTTAGATTTATGGAATTGAGGATTTAGCAAGTTTCTAATGTTAGATCCTTAATATATGTCTACAGAAACGAAGTAACATTTTACATACGGCTGGCTTACAAGCAAAATTGTTCATAACCCATTTGAGGTGCAACCGAAATGCACTGAAACGAAGTTGCATCTTTGTAGTGAGCAAACTGTTTTTGTCTATATGATAAAAATTAAGGAGGATTTGAGATAATTAAATAATTCATCGAGTCTAGAATAAACCTCAACAGAATGCAGAATGCACTGGACGGCCGTTTCGTCCTATATTTGGGACTCATCAGCATATATATATATATATATATATATATATATATATATATATATATATATATATAATAAAAAGTGCAATTAATTTACAAATTCATGAATTATTCATACAAAAAACAAATACAAAGGTTAATGATTTAATTGGCGAGAAATCCATCATCGCGAACAATTCAAATAATATACAAAAACCCCGAACCTGTTTATGCATGAAAAGATCCTTGTTTTATAAATTTCTGTTGCATAAGTTCTTATTATTTTTACAAACTTTCGTCTGTTCCTACAAACATCCTCAGGTATGGAATAGATTTTGTTCTTGTTTTTGCAATACATCTATTTTCGTTGTCCTCTTATTCCTGAGAGTAAAAACAAGAACAAAATCTATTCCATACCTGAGGATGTTTGTAGGAACAGACGAAAGCTTGTAAAAATAATAAGAACTTATGCAACAGAAATTTATAAAACAAGGATCTTTTCATGCATAAACAGGTTCGGGTTTTTGTATATTATTTGAATTGTTCGCGATGATGGATTTCTCGCCAATTAAATCATTAACATTTGTATTCGTTTTTGTATGAATAATTCATGAATATATATATATATATATATATATATATATATATATATATATATAAAAAAAAGGAAAACATTTCTTCGCTGACGTATTTTGTCCTCTCATTGAATTTATCAATGCGAATATTAGTATTATAAACAAAATTAACAATGCCGTCAGTTGTGCAAAATTTCTAAATATAAGGACGATCATATATATAATTTAGCCTAAGTGAAAGTCTGGGTAAGCTTTGTAGTTTGCTAAGTGATGTAATTTAGTTTAATGCCTAATAAAAGAAAGTTAGTAAATGTTGTTATTGGATTATAATTATTGTTATTACAATTATTATGTATCTTATTTTACTTTATTTTATATATTTATGTATTTATATAATTTCAATAATAGAAGGTTTTCAATTTAACCTTTTTTCTTTTACTTTAAAAAAATTGTATAGTTATGTATATTGGCTTGGGGCAAGGAATATATTCTTCTTCCTGAAAATCAGACATCTTGTGTTCTTGCAACTGTTATTTTAGACCTTTCCTCTCGCTTTCCTTCACTACTTTCTGTTGAAGTTCATGTAGTTTCCATTCTATGTCTGCTATCAACCCTCTATCCTCTGCATATATCTGAGCACATTGTCCAGCATTCACCAACGCATAGTAGCTTTTAGCTTGGTTTGTTTTACGGCATATTAACCTCAATTGGTTATTTAATCCCGACAATATTTCTTATTGCTGGTAATATTTTTGTCTATATTTCTTAGATGTGTTATTATGTACACTATTTACATCATTCGGAATATTGTCCTCATCGTTCAGTTCGATATTCCAACCATCTGAAAAAGGCTGGAGCGTACAACGGCCCAAACGTTGTGATAAACATGTTGACAAAGATGAGGACAATAGTCCGAATAATATAAATTGGGTATTATTTTTGTTTCAAAATATATTGCCGGTAATAATGTATTGCTGATAATATTTCTTTATTCAAAAATTAATTGCTTTTAATAAAACCTTTTTTTTTTACCCAAATTTAGGAATAATATTTGAAATAATCTGGGACCCTAATAAAATACCTTGGGAAACACGAATTAAGAGGTTTTCCACGCTTCTCAACACCTTCTGATCAGAGAGAGGCCTTTGTTGAATGTACGACGGTCATTCAAAAATATTCATTAAGGACTTTTAATAAAAATTTATTTTGTTTTTTTTTTTTTTTACCCATTTAGTTTAGAACAGCGGTCAGTTATCAAGTTTTTTGGTTAACTATTTGACCATAAAACAAAAAAATGTCTACAAGTGGGCTGGGACCAGGCCTAAAAGGTTTTTCGCCACCCATTCAGTCTGACAGCAGGCTGAGGCAGGTGGACCTAAACGCAGGGATGTCAGAACATCTTGCATCATAACAACGCAAGGCCTCACACAGCAGAAAACGGTTCAACGAGGGGCTGGTTCTACAGCCCAGACCTCCTCAAAACCTTCTGATCAGAGACATCAATCCAAAGATTTTTCACGCTGAGGAAATAACGAACCTGCTGCACAGATGGGAAACCTTGCTGTTGAAAAATTTAAAAAAAAAAGTAAGCTTCTATCTGTATTAGGAAGTCCTTATACTAAAAAAAATTCACCTTATTTATTGAATGACCCTCGTAGTTTAATCTTCCCCAGAATGTTCTATGAGAGGATTGACATTACATAATGCTTCAGTCGTTTTATGATAAAACAATAGAGGAAAAACAGTCCGTTATCGAACAAACGAGGATGTATATATGACAATACATATCCGAGTGTGGGCAATAAGGAACCAAATATTGCAAAGGATAGAAAGATGAGAAGAGCCATGAAAAGTTTTGGAATAGCTAGGCTTAATAGGGTCTCTAGAAGTGATATGTAATATCCGTGAACTAAATAATCATTTTATAACTTGTACCAGTTCCTCAAGCGAGAGATTAATGGAGGTTCAATATCAAATTCTCTTGTTAAGAGCAACATATTTCATGAGCAGGAAAGACTTTTATATCTCATCACATGAAGGCTTCCTGTGTCTAAGACTATTGGCTTAATTTGAGTGGCTATTATTAAATTATATGTTCATGAACACATCGACTTCAATGATGATTAAGTCAATGTACTTTAGGTTTAAGTAACTTTCTTAATCCGTTAAAGTAATAGGTGAGTGACAAATTCTAGTGGACGTAATTCAAACCAAACAATTTTTGAGTCGGAAGAAACAAGAAAGGTTGGCTTGGTTTTAGGGCATATCAACCACTGTAGATCATTTAATGCCAAATCTAGTTTATATATATATATATATATATATATATATATATATATATATATATATAAATATTAAATACATAGTACTATTAATCGTATAGCTGGCAACATTATTTACAAAGAAGAAATAAATGCAAAAAAATCAGATATCTGAGGTGGAACAACGACATTGAATCAATAGCTTCCTCGGCGGCAAGGAAAGTTGGTTCTCTGTGTCGTGCAAGAAGGTTTGGGTCCATCCTTCAACACTACAAATCAACCATTCGTCCTTGCATTGAATACTGTTGCCATATATGGTCTGGCTTTTCATCGACAAAATCCAGTGGCGGATATGCATTGTGATAGGTCCTGATCTGGCATCTCGGCTACAGTCACTTTCTCACAGACGTACTATGGCATTCCTCTGTCTTTTCTATACATATTTTCATGGCAACTGCTCCGACGAGCTACTTTCACAGATACCCAAACTGCATGAATTTAAGCGTGCTACTAGGTTGGCATCTTGCTGCCAACCTTTCACTTTCAAAACGGTTAAATATAGCCGTCTCTTCTACTCCAACAACTTCTTATCTCGCACTTCCCGACAGTGGAACTTCCTTTTGTCTTACTTGCTACTCTGATAACTATAATTTTCAAATATTCAAATATAATATCAATCGACATCTTCTGATGCCTTAACCTTGAGCCCGTCCTTCTTTTTATCCTCTCTTCAAACACCCCTCTTTACTCTTGTTCTCATTCTATGCAAGAACCTTGACACTCACACTGTGCTTGGGGTGAAATGCTTATAAAATATATTGAATAGGCTGGTTAATAAAATTTGAAGAAAAAAAGCGAAGGAAATGAGACCAATATTGTCGATAAAAATTGGTATGCATTATATATTAAAGTTTCGACTGAACAGAAGCACGAAGAGGTACATTTTAAAAGTCAATGATATACACCGACCGTTACAAACACTAGTGGACACGGCTGGTTTCTAGGTAGCATTTTAACATTTTATTCAATTCCAGTCGGAGACATTACATACAGTTACGTGTTAATACCCTTGGGAAAGGTATGAATTCTCTTCTTTTATCCCCACCTTTGGGTAAATAGCAGAACAGACCGGTTTCTATAGCCTTGGGTGGCAACTGGTCTACCGCATAAAGAAATGAAAACCTACTGCGGGAAAAATCTGCCTCGTCAGTCATGTATCGGAAGATATATGATCGCCTAAGCGTGTATCACGTATGACAAATAACTGACTGATTTATGTTAATGGGGACATACCTGTTATCGTCCGTAGTTATGTTACAACATTAAACAGCTTTATTTTTATATTAGACTTTTTTTTTAAATAAAACTTTTTATGACAAACGGCAAATAATTAATAAAGTTATTAACAATTTTATATAGTAGATATATTTCCACCTCATACTGCATTTTAACTTCAAATGCTATTTTATTGCACACTTCGTATTTGAAACAGACTTCCTATTTTTATTTATTAAACAGTGTCTTTTTTTTATGTCTATCAACCTGCCCATGCTAGAAATCTGAGTAAAGAAAATTGCGGTGATCGAACCAGCAGCGTTCCTCGTTCGTCATCAGAATCAGTCTAACTTAATTTTGTAAATCGCATATCGTTATTATATATTCTACAGTTCTATATTAACATCTCTGCCGTCATTTCAAGTTTCAACTTCGGGAATCAAAAAAATATAGTAAAACTCCAGCAAAAACGAAGCCTTCAAATCTTTTTAAAAAAAAAGGCAATTCATTAGAACATGTAGATTGGCGCTACAATCTCACATAGAACCCCTACCAAATAAAAATCCACATCTCTTAAAGACTTCTATAGGCAGCAACAACAAAAACAAAAAAGGTACAAATACAATTATCAGTAAAATGCAATGATATAATCAATATAGCAACTTTCTACAATGGCATAAACAAAATATTAATTGATTCAGTCATTCATTTTCTACAGCTTATCAAAACACTCAGGGTTATTTAAAGGCAGAAAATAAATTTAATTATTCGAGACGATGACGTATAGGTCTTGGTCATAATTGGGTTATTGTCATCATGTCGTCACGAGTTCGATCCTTGGATCTGGTAGTGACGCACACATTCAGCAGGAACGAACAATAACTGATGTCACAGGGGTAAAAATCTCACAATGATCAACGGATATCCCACGACAGCCTATAAATTCATACCCGAGAGTACTTAATTGAAACAGTCTATAATAACATTTATATCAACCAAGATGGGAACAAAATTCCGGAATAATACAAGAATATTAACAATTATTCATCTTCGAAATGATGTAGTGAATTATATTAAAAAAATGTTTTGTTAAAATCATGATTTATTGAGACACGTCTTACTAATTAACCCATAGATTTGGGAGAAGAAGTGGATTCATGTATTTCACAAGAGTAAAAATAAGTAAATATAATGAACCCAGATTGAATTGGAGCTCAGCACTCCGAATATAAATTCTGAGACATTAACCATTATACGACCTGCACATTCAAGCTTACAGTACCTGGAATTCTCAAACGGTCGCCCATCCAGGTACTGACCATTGCTTAACTTCAGTGATCTTACGGAAGCGTGATGAGGCCTAAAGCAAATTTAAACACATTTTTTGGAAGAAATTGTTGGAAGAAATCTGTCAGTGCTACTAGAAGTGGCGATAAGAGTTGGTGGACTTGAGGAATCTAATTTTCTAAACGAACTAATTTAACGTAGAGATTTTATAAGTTCCAACCGAAGTGTAACGTGAATCTTTCGGTCAAGCAATGCTTTCCTGTAGTGAAACGGCTATTTTCACAGTTTCGATCAAATAATTATTAAGATCAGACCTTACAGTTAATCAGGCCTTCTACCATACAATAGAATCCCTTATCCGAAATCACTCATATCTGGAATCTCGCATATCCGGGCATGATTTTACTGTGTATATTTTAACTATAAATGTGATATGTAACTGATTTGAAATGTCTGTTTTTTCAGCAAATTTACTTTGGATAATTGCTTATGCCTGCTTCATCTTAATGGTTTGTGTTGGTGCAAAGGATGATGGGAATAAGAGGAAAATAACAACTTGGAGTTATCGCATAAAGTGGAAATTTTAAACAGACTAGACACTGGTGAAAGTTCATTGTAACTAATGGCTGAGTTCAACATAGGAAAATCAACATTGTATGACATAAAATCTTCGAAAGAAACTATTCACCAGAGCTCATACTGTCACAATGAACAAGGAGACAAAAACATAATTGTGATGAAACCTGGACTGAAATTGAAAAAGCTATTGAAAATGTGGTCACTTTTATGGAAAGAAAGATAGCATTCAGCTACAACGATTGCAATAACGCACGAGTTAAAAAGTGTCTTTCGTTTAAAAAATTCACGAACAATAGCAAAGGCGGAAAAGGTAAAGAATGATATTAGAAGAAAAAGAATCATCATGCAACAGGGATTAAAAAATCTTCGTTACATTATTTGTTTTGCATATGTGGCATACTTAATTTAATCATTAACATTACATAATTTATCTATTTTTTCCTTAAAATCAATTCCATTATACTTTACTCACTATTAGCTTATTTTATTTACTATAAAACATTGAAAACAAATGTTACATCTGATTTCAGTTCTTTTATTTTAATCTAAATATAACCCCTCATATCCGGACTTTGTTACTAATACCTCATATCCGGAAGGTCATCTTAGTCTGGTTGTCAGGGATCCTACTGTATTTATTTTAATGTTAAAATGCTTGATATTGGTTTAGACTTTATTAATTCTTTTAAATTGGTTTATATTTTATTAATTCTTTTAAAATATTTACCTTTCTGAATTATTGAACTGATCCTCTCTTGTCCTTTTGTTCGACACAAGATCGAAGCAACGAAAAAAAATTCGTGACTAATCTATTGCTTGTAATAAGAAACTTAGTTACATAAGATTATTCCATGCATTTTTTTAAAACTACCAATAAACCAGTTTTTCTTTTATCTGTACCCAAATGGTTGCATTATCGTTTTTGAAAGAAGCCATTTTGATTAGATAAATAAGAGCTTGACGTCAAACACAATGAAAGCGATGTATTGGCGGACATTATTTTTTCATTCTTTTCAGATCTGGTCTGTTTATATTGTGCATTGATTATTTATCCTTATCTCGCGCGATTCTCGTATTCTGACGCTTTTGATACCACGGGAAGTATTGACAAACTTTGACATGCGCAGCATAAGAAGAAAAATGGGGACAATGTTTTCCAAGTAAGTGTTTGGTAGAATATGAGTAGGGAAAAAAATGAAAAAGAAATGCGATTGAAAAAATGAAGAATAGAAAGTAGAAACTTAAGATAAAAGGAATACAAATATAAGCAAGGGAGAAGGTAATATTGAGCCGAAGAAGGGAAAGAAAGGAGACTGGAATAAATAGAAATGGAAACAGAGAAGAAGTGATAGGAAGAAAAGAGGGTAAAAAAAAGGCAGATGACGTGGAAGCAGACAAAGAAGAAATTCAAAGGAATAAAAATACTGAGAGATAACTGAGAGAAGATAAAACGAAGAGATATCGAAGTAAAGAAAATAAATGGTCAGAGAAATTACAAGTTCAAATAGAAAGAAAATTAAGCAAAAATGAAATCTCAAAGAAAGAAAGAAGGAAATAAAGAAAGAAGGAAAAGAAAGAAGAAAGAAAGGAAGGAAGGAAAGAAAGAAAAGAAGGAAGGGAAGAAAGAAGACAGACAGGATAAAAGAAAGAATGAAACAAAGAAAAAGAGAACGAAAAAAGAAATCATATGGGGAAACTCAAAGTAAATAATGGAAACAAATGAAGAAAAGAAAAAAATCATAGAGAATAAAACGGACGAAGAACAAAGAAGAGAAATGAAACCAAGATTAATAAATACGAAAATGAAAGAAAGAGGGGTAGGAATAAAGAAGAAAAGGAAGGGAGGGAAGACAGAAGGAAGGAAGAAAGAATGAAGTGAATGAGAAAAGAAAGAAAGAATGGAAAATGAAAGAAAGAAAACACGACCAGAAAAAAGAAAACATAAAAGGAAACTGAAGAGAATCCAAACAAATAACCAGAAAAACAGTAAGAATAAAACAGACTAAGGAAGAAGAAAGAAGGAAACATTCAACCAAAATATAGACAATATGAAAAAAGAAGGAAAAAGATAAAAAATAGTGGAAGAAGTAAATAAATAAATTAACAACCAAAGAAAGAAAGTAAATAAATAAATAAAGATAGAAAGAAAGAAACAATGTAAGAAATCAGACGAGGAAACACAAGAGATACAATCGAATGAAAAAAAAACTAGAAAGAAAGAAAGAAAGAATGAATGAATAAAAGAAAGAATAAAAAAATGGACGGAACGAGAAAGAAAGAATAGAAAAATGACAGAAAAGAAAGAAAGAAAGAAAGAAAGAACAAAAAAGAAATCGTATGAGGAAACTGAACAAAAACAATGGAAACAAATATACAAAAAAGCAGAAACATTAAAATGAATTATGAACAAAGAAAAATGCATCCAGTATTTAAACAATACGAAAAATGCAAGTAAAAAGAAAGAACGCAATAAATAAAGTAATAAATAAAGAAAGAAAAACAAAAATATAAATAAATAAATAAACAAACAAACAAACAAAAAATGAAGGAAGGATAGAAGGAAGAAAGGAACTATGGAAGAAAGAAAGAAACTAATGTGGGAAGAAAAAAAAAGAAAAAATGAGAGAAAGAACGAAAAAAGAAATCAGATGAAGAAAATAATGAGAAATAATCGAATCAAATGAACAACAGAAATAAACAGATAATAAAACGGATTAAGGATAGAAAAATGAAACTAGAATTTAGACAATACAAAAAAGAAAGAAAGAATGGAAGGAAAGAAAGAACGAAGAAAAGAAGGATGGAAGAAAGAAGGAAAGAAAGACCGATGAAACAGAAATCAGATGAGGAAACTGAAGAGAGACAATCGAGACAAATGTACGGCTGAAAAAAAAACAAAGAGAATATAAAAGTCTAAGAAAAAAAGAAGTAAAAATGCAAACAGAATATAGACAATACGAAAAAGACAAGCAAGAAAGAAAGAAGACAAACATTTCATTTGACTAGAGAAATAAAAGCAACAAGAAACGAGTAACTGTCGAGAAATACTGAAAGAGTATCACTAAAATTATTAATTCTTAAAAATAAGATTGAAGAAAGCAAAACAGTGAAACGAATAAAAAGATGAAAAGACAATTTAAAAATGCAGAAAAGAAGTCAACATCTGGATTTAAAGTTAAAAAGGTGAAGGAAAGCTAAACCGGTATATAGGAAAAGACAGTAAGAAAGAATAGAAAAATTAAAGACGAAAAAACAAAAGACAGTAACAGAAAAACTGGAAGTAACGTAAGGAAATTAAAGAAGGGTGGAAAAGGAATTTACACAGAGGAAAATATATCAATAAAGAAAGAAAGAAAGATTGTTAAAGAAAGAAAGAATGGTAAAGTATGAAAGAATCATAAAAAGAAAAAAAGAACGAATGGTAAAAAAAAAATTGTAAGAAAGAAAGACATAAGTAAAGAAAGGTAAAGAAAGGAAGCATTGTAAAGAAGGAAGGAAAATGGTAAAGAAAGAAACAAGAATGTTAAAGAAAGACAGAAGTAAAGAATGGTAAAGAAAGAAAGAATGATAAAGAAAGAAAGAAGGAATAGGAAATAAATTTTGAAAGAAAGAATGGTAAAGAAATAAAGAATTGTAAAGAATTAAGGAAAATGGTAAAGGAAGAAAGAAAGAAAGAAAGAAAAATGATAAAAAAGAAAAAATGATAAAAAGAAAGAATAGTAAAGATAGAAATAAGGAATAGGAAATAAATATTGTAAAAATGGTAAAGAAAGAAAGAATTGTAAAGAAGGAAGGAAAATGGTAAAGAAGAAGAATTGTAAAAAAGAAAGAATGGTAAAAAAGAAAGAAGTGTAAAGAAAGGAAGAAGGAATAGGAAATAAATATTGAAACTAAGAATGGTAAAGAAAGAATTGTAAAGAAGGAAGGAAAATGATAAAGAAAGAAAGAAAGAAAGAAAGAAAGAAAGAAAGAAAGAAAGAAAAAAGAAAGAATGGTAAAAAAAAGAGTGGTAAAAAAGGAAGAAGGAATAGGAAATAAATATTGAAAGAGAGAATGGTAAAGAAATAAAGAATTGTAAAGAAGGAAGGAAAATAGTAATGAAAGAAAGAAAAAAGAAAGAAGAATGATAAAGACGAAATAAATGGTAAAGAAAGAAAGAAGGAATAGGAAATAAACATTGAAAGAAAGAATGGTAAAAAAAGAAAGAATTGTAAAGAAGGAAGGAAATTGGTAAAAAAGAAAGAAAAAATGGTAAAAAAGAAAGAATGGTAAAAATGGAAGAAAGAATATGAAATAAATATTGAAAGAAAGAATGGTAAAGAAAGAAAGAATTGTAAAGAAGGAAGGAAATTGGTAAAGAAAGAAAGAAAAAAAGAAAGAATGGTAAAAAAGAAAGAATGGTAAAGGAAGGAAGAAGGAATAGGTAATAAAGATTGAAAGATAGAATGGTAAAGAAATAAAGAACAGAAAAAGAAATAAAGGAAAATGATGTAAAGAAACTATATATGAATGAAAAAGAAGCTATATATGAATGAAAAAGAAGCTATATATGAATGAAAAAGAAGCTATATATGAATGAAAATAAACAAAAGTATCATAAAAGGATCCAAAATCGGAACAAACGAGCAATACAGACAAAAGAAAGAAAATATGTAAAAACCGCCCCCAACGAGATAAAACAGTCTACGTTGAAAGAAGTAGTTAATCAAGATAAGAATTTGCTCACAAAACAAACGGTCATTCTATGGTTAATGGCGCTGGGAATAGGAGGAGGAAAAGAAATGGAAAAGAAAGTAAAAACTATATATGAGCGTAACGATAAAAAAAAGGCCAGAAAATCTGGTATTGTCACTGACGTCTATACAACATGTGTTCTATTGTAGGCGAAGCGATAAAAAGGACCGGCCAATGAATAGACGGGCAATTCTGTGCAGAGAGAGGAACGTAAGCAGACATGGTGAAGCTTGATGACCCTGACAGAGAGATAAACGAGTCAAAAGGGTATTGTTTTCTCTCGTCCTACACCCACGTATACAGAAAAAAATGCACCAGTGATAAGTGCACAAAAATAAAATATCGAGTAGTATAACAGTAAATTGCTGATACCCCTTGAAAGGTAGCCAGACAGGTCCATCTACGTAACTCTGGATGAAGGTAAATAGAATCAGATAAGTGACAAACTTTTTATATATATATATATATATATATATATATATATATATATATATATATATATATATATATATATATATATATATACTAATGGATAGCGGCTTGAATAGAAGAATCGGAGAGCCGAGTTCGAATTCCAGTCGAATCCATTACATTCACTTACGTGCTAATACCCTTGGGAAAGGTGTGAATCCTCTTCTTCTGCGTCCAGCTGTGGCTAAATAGCAGGAAAGACTGGGTTCTATAGCCTTGGATGGCAACTGGTCTAGAAGGAGGACAACTCTGAATTCAAAACCTGCGGAGGGTCGTTTGGGGACCTTGTGGCACTTAGTGCACCATGTCTCTGAATTCGGCCCTTCAAAAAGTGTGGCTGGTCTTGCACGAAACCTTCGCCACTATAATCAAATCTCATGTGCTGTTGTCGAGCTGTCGGTTTCCTGGGAAATGATCTGCTTGACCCTCATACGCCGGATTCGACGGGGAGAGTCGACGATATATATATATATATATATATATATATATATATATATATATATATATATATATTATGATATGGACAAATTCCGGCAATTATTTTATGACGTTTTTATGTTAATACATTCTTTTAATAGATACAAATATTTAAGTACTTAAAAATGTGTATCTATAAAAAGAATGTATAAACATAAAAATGTCTTTATATATATATATATATATATATATATAATAGCTGGCCAATTGATTTCGTGGATACTTTTCTGCTAGGGTGGCTAGCCAATTTCTACTGCAAACTTACGCTCAGTCACATTTGTATTTGTTTAACACCTACAGAGCCAACATATGCTTTATACTGTAAATATGTTGAGCAGACCCTAGTTACAGTTTCTGGGAGAGAATTTGTTATCTAGAATGATCAATAATCTGAACAAAACCAGCACACTCAAGCCCTCGGTCACGATGACTTGTGACTTCGTGCTAGCAACATCTATCGACAACTTCAAGTGTTCTTTCTACACAAATTCAATCACAAGGATGGAGGCAACGGGCAGTATTGTTTTCAGGGCCTTTTCAAAGGTACGGCACGTTGGGATCGTCCCCAATCCACACCAATAACATCAGGAAGTGTCCTTCCTGGCAAAGCGTACGTATTTATCACTCGGTGACGGGCTCTTTCTCTCTATATATATATCTCTCACACACACACACAGCGCGCACACACACACACACACATATATATATATATATATATATATATATATATACACACACACACACACATATATATATATATATATATATATATATATTAGAATCTCCCCGTCATATTTGACGTATGAGGTTCAAGCATCTCAGTTCCTAGGAACCGACAGCCAGACACCTGCACCTGTGATTTCTTAATAGAGGTGAAGGTTTTGTACAGAACCATGTACACTTTTTGAAGTGCCCAATATAGTGACCTGGTGCAGTACGTGCCACAATGTCCCCAAACAGACCCTTCGCAGGTTTTCAATTCAGAGTTGTTCTTCTCCTAGATAAGTTAGCACGACTACCATCACCAAGCCGCTCCATCCAGAGAATTAGAAGCTGGTTCAAGCAAGGATATACAAATGATAGAAATTAAAGAGGATTTGAGATAATTATGTAATTCATCTTGTCTAGAAGAAATCTCAACAGAATGCAGAAAGCACTGGACGGCCGTTTTGTCCTATATTTGGGACTCATCAGCAGTGCGGCTTGGTGGTGGTAGTCATGGCTCTCGGAAGCACAGTCCTATGGGTAAAGGAACTTGGATGTGTTCCACAACGAAATATGTGAACGAACGACGCAATATCGAGTCTAGTTCGCTATCTCTTCGTCACCCGTTAGTACAGTTGGTATGGCGTTTGCCCGCCAATGTAGCTGTCCGGGTTTCAATTCTAGGTAGTGGATGCGCACTGCTGATGAGTCCCAAATATAGAACGAAATGGCATTCCAGTGCATTCTGTTGAGGTTTCTTCTAGAATCGATTAATTATCTCAAATCCTCCTTAATTTATATATATATATATATATATATATATATATATATATTCCAGTCTTAATAATCAAATTATTTGTTTATCTTTAGATACACTTCGAGCAGATAGGATCGTTCGAGGGAAATCAGAAAATTGTTGTTTAAATACTGCTAAATCGATCTCGCCAACAAGACACTCAACTGTAGCTAAACTGGTATAGCACTTCAGTCTATATAACGTTTCGTTCGATTCCGGTCGGAGCATGTATATATTCTATGAAAATTTTTGAGAAGTTCAAGCTGGTAAAGGATGTTAATACTGTTTATTTTAAACAGATTATTTACTTAAATATATGTGTCTATATAAATAACGTATAAAATGGCATTATATATATATATATATATATATATATATATATATATATATATATATATATATATATATATATATATGAGTGAGAGAAAATTATAGTTGGAGGGAGGATGACTTTCAGGGAGAGAGAAAATTGTACTAAGGTAAAGAAAGATAGTGGAAGGATCAGAAATTCGAGAATGTATTATTCGATATGACTTTTCTTTTACTTTTTTTAACGGTTAAATAAGTCATATTCAAAGCCCCCTCCCCATCTATGGAAATTGTAATTAGAACTAATGTTCATCTGAAAAGTAATTCCAGGTTCAGTATTCACTCTTGGGAAATCTTGAGGAATTTTCACTTCGCCAACCTGAGTAGAATTTTTCCCTCAAAGCATCCATTCTTTTAATCCGTTTGAATTACTTACGTCAACGTTATTAATTACTTTCCCGATAAGTGAATACGTATTCTTTTTTTTTTTTGGAAACCGAATAAAAACGTGTTAATATTTAAGACTTTTCTGCAAGCAGCAATTTCATTTCATTGTCTTTTCGTTAATTTTTTTTTATTTCTTTCTATTAGCGTATTAATGTAGGAAAATTCATAATTCTGATCTTGTTTTAATCATAGACGAAACTCTCGTTTTGATGTTTGACCCTGTAGGAATTTGAAATTGCTAAATAATTTGTCTGTTAATAGCTAATGCGCATGAACGAATGCATGCGTACCCACATCTATACACATTTAGTATACATATATTCAATATACGTGAATCATAATGACGATAAGAGAAGCTATTTTACATACGAAATATTCATTTTTCAACATAATCCATTTTATTTTCAATGCGTTACACAAGTCGTCTCTCTCTTTATCGCATATACATGACATTAAGTCATTAACCTTTTAGATCAGAAATGATATTTGCGTCAAGATAGGATCTCTCACACCAAAACACATTCATATACATACAAACGGTTCTAGGTACATTGGCCGTAAACATTTTTGCCGTAAGAAAACACTTCTCAGTAATTTTCGAGGTAGAAAACTTTGCCGGAAAACAATTTCGCCGTATTTTTTTAAATAAGTGAAGTAACTTGTTATCAAGTATATCTGATTAAAACTATTGTTACTTCGATTTAAACATTTTAGGTATTAGATCAAAATCCTACATCCTTCATCATCGTCCGCGAGGCGAGCAAAAATTTCAAGTTGACAGCCGAACCTACGTCACGCCATTTTATATTACAGACGTAACGTTAAACTTTCTGTTAACATAATATCACCTTGTCAATAATACTCTCTTAATATATATATATATATATATATATATATATATATATATATATATATATATATATATATATATATAAAGAATATATATATATATATTGTTTCAAAGAAACTTACGACTTAAATATGCAAACAACTTCTATATAAAATAACTAATTAAAGAAAGATATCCCTTTAAAACTCAGTAAGTCTTTTTTGAAATTTACACAAATTACTTGCAAACATATGCTGTTTCAACTTCACTAAAATACCTAAATATTGAAATATACGAAAAAAATAATGCGGCCAAATTGTTTTACGGCAAAAATCCTATACAGCGAAGTTTCCTACGGCGAAAATTCATGAGGCGAATTTTCTTACAGCAAAAATGTTTACGGCGAATTATCCGGGGACGCACGTAGCATATAAGCATCAATGTAAACTTGAATCCATTATTTATCTTTGTGATGTATTCCGTTATGAGGTTGGTGATCACGGCCCTCCACAATTTCTTTCCTTTGAAATCTGTAGCAAATTTTATTTTTTCGCTATGGCTCCTGGTCCGTGTTCTGTCAATCATTTAAACAAAATCGTTCAACCTGTTCAAAACCACAAACACTCACGACATCCATTGAAATGAAGGACTTCTACGATGGAGATTTGTCCTGAAGAAATAAGTCTTCTTTTGCTAGATTTCCTGGTAGTTTGATCTTGATAGCGTTTTGTAATTCCTTCAGTAATTTGACATTGTACTCTCCATTGCTGGCGATGTCCTTTTCAAGATTGTCAATAAACACGTTTTTTGCACGACAAAAACTGATTCCATCACCTTCTCTGCAGATAAAACGACCATGGCAATTTTCGGAGCAAGTAAAGAAGGTTGTTTAAACTGAAATGATTCTCTCTCTCTCTCTCTCTCTCTCTCTCTCTCTCTCTCCCTGTTCCAAGTAGATGAACCCAATACTCATCCTGGTTTTGGAAACTTTTTAAAGAAACCAGCTAGATCTGCCTTAAACAACCCGAGATTTTCCTGTGATATGATAAGCCTCTACGTTTTTGTTTTAATGTCAGAAGACGTGATACCCATCCTGATGAAACATTCGTTATGCCATGTTCATTGTTGGAATTTTGAGCTGACTCATTTTATAGTTCACCAATAGAAGGGTTAACCAATCAGAAGGCTGAAAATATTCAATGCGCCGTGTATAAAGGCGGTCATTTTTTTCCGAATATTCACTGGCAGCTTTTGATATCGAAGACTGAAGAATTACGGAACAACTGCTGGTGGTATTGGCGATATAGACACATTCAGTAGATTGTCTGACTCGTGAGTGTTAATCTTTAACGTTGTTTTATTGAACAGATTACGTACTGCGCTGTATTCTATATTCATAGACTATGGTGAACATGCTTAACATTCATTGTGCTGAATATTCTCATCTTCCTCACGGTGTATACGATTAGAAATGGTTATTTGATTGATAGTCAATCGCCTATCATCCATCATCCTGAGGTTCTATGTTTTCACCGCTGGTGGATGATGCAGGGCATAAAGACTTTGGGTTATATGCAAGACTCTCGTTTATACTGCGAAATTCATCTACCCACTTCTGCTCTGTTGATAAAGCTTGCGTAATATCCACTAATATAGCAACTGTCAGTATGAGGGCTAACTGCCTTTTCTGCCGTTATTTGGTAACACAACCATGTCAAATTTTGTCCATTTTGACGAAGAGTCGATACTAGTTATTTTGAAATATTTTTTGAAAAGTTACTTATCACTCTCCCTGGAAATAAACAATGTAGTTCCTAATAAGAACTCATGAAATTAATTCAAAGAATGTTGGTTCTCTATGTCGCGCTAGAAAGATTTTCTCGTCCGAGTCCATCCTTCAAATCTATAAATCAACCATTCACCCTTGCATCGTATACTGCTGTCATATATAGATTGGAACGCCTGCTTGTTCGTCTTACGGTCATCGACAGATATGTAATGTGATTGGCCCTTGATCTGGTATCTCGTTCGCATTAGCTCTCTCACAGATGAAAACTTTCCAAAACCACTGCTCTGTGGAACCGACTCAGAATATAATACTTTCTCGATCACTATACAAGCTTAACCTTTTCAAATCTAGGTAAACATCTATCCTCCCCACATATCCGCATAAACTGTGCCTCTTAATCTATAACACTCTACTTTGATTGGTTCCCGGGCCTTATACAGGGTTAACCTTACTACAAAAAAACAAAACAAAAAATAAACAATATACATTACATTTGTAGATGACAGGAAAGTTGTGCCGCGCCAGAAAGTTGTTCTCGCTTGAGTCAATCCTTCAAATCTATAAATCAACCATCGCCCTTATTTGGTATACTGTTGTCATATATGGTCTGGAGCCCCCACTTGCTCGTCTTAGGGTCCACGACAAAATCCAGAGACGCATATGCAATATGACTGGCCCTGATCTGGCATCTCGTTTACAACCGCTCTCTCACAGACGTGCTGTCACCTCCCTCTGTCTTTACTACAAATAGTTTCACGGTAACTGCTCCGACAAGCTATTTTCACTAGTTCCCGAACTGCATGTATTTAATCGTGTTACTATGTCGGCATCTCAGTCCCACGATTTCAGTGTAGAATCGGTTCAATATGGCCGTCTCTGCTACTCCAATAGCTTCATGTCTCCCACTTCCCGTCTGTGCAACTCCGTTCCTCTTACTTGCTTCCTTGATAGCTATCATCTCCAAATATTCAAATTCAATGTCAATCGACATCTCTAGATGCCTTGAACCATTCCCGGTCCTTCTCTTCGTCCTTTTTTTCTTTCACGCCGCTTTAATCTTGCACCCACTCTTTGTAACCCCTTTCGTGCTAGTGGTATCTCCACTTTGCTTGGGGTGAAAAATTTGCAAGATTTCAAGGTTCAACCATCGCTCATTCATGGCCAGCCTATGAACTTTCTGCTCACCCGCGGATGCCTTGTGTTTGTCACTGAAGAAATCTCCATTCTTTTACCCTCCTAGTTTTGCATACTTCTAAATTATTAACATTTAACCAAACCATTTCCTGCTTTATTGATTTCTAACTGGTCATATTGTCTCTAGAAGTATATTTTTTTTCTTCTTTAATGTTAACAGTTAATGGGTGTCCAGTAACACATGTTGCGTTTGTCATCCCTTATCATGCTGGAGACCAGTTTTGATGAGTTTCTACTTCTTTAAGCCGTTTTTTTTTTTTTTAATTGTTTTGGTAAGAGCCGCTGGACGAGGGTCGGGTGACTGGGCGATGTTTTATTTCCGACAGTCTTTATCGCTTTCAAGGCATTATCGTGATATGGTAATATTGAGAAGTTAAATGAATATTCTTGGCACTTATATTGGATTTCTCTCCCGTTTATTTCTTTCCCCGCAGATTTGCTTTCTTGAGGCGCCACCTTCAGTCACCTTGCAGTTGATTCGGCAAGAGTTCTTCCGGCATTTGAAAGGAATTGTTTCATCCCAAAGAAGATGAAGAGAAGATTTAGTCGCTGTGCACTCAACAATTGATTTTACATATATATATATATATATATATATATATATATATATATATATATATATATTTATATAAAAAAACTAGGTAATCCGTATGGGTAAAACTAAGGAGGATAAAATCCAGAGAGTTAATTTACATATGTTTAATACGGCCCGTCAAAAATGTGTAAATTTTCTTTTCTTTTATTTGGAAGTAAAGTCTGATGATCCGCAGTCCTTTTAAAAGGGCTGTGGTGAAATAATTTATTACATGGAACCTTAAACTGGTTTGTTTTTATTTTATATATATATATATATATATATATATATATATATTCTCTCTCTAGGTCTCTCTCTGTCTGTCTGTCTTTCTCTCTCTCTCTCTCTCTCTCTCTATATATATATATATATATATATATATATATATATATATATATATGGAGACGCTTTATAGCAGGCACGGTGGAGTAGGGGATAGAGCCGTTCCAATTCCAGTCGAATCCATTACATTCACTTACGTGCTAATACCATTGGGAAAAGTATTAATCCTTTTCTTTTCCCTCCATCTTTTGGTAAATATAAAGACAGACTGGGCTTTAAAGCCTTGGAAGGCAACTGGTCTAGGAGAAGGACAACTCTGAATTCAAAACCTGTTTGGGGACATTGTGGCACTTTCACCAGGTCTCTGTATTCGACCCTTCAAAATGTGTGGGTTCTGCACAAAACCTAGCCTTCACCACTATAATCAAATCATATATGCTGATCTCTGGCTGTTGGTTCCTAGGAACTGAGCTGCTTGACAGTTATATGTCGAATATATATATATATATATATATATATATATATATATATATATATATATATATATGAAATGACAATTGGAAAAAATCTTACATTTTGCCGACGCGTTTCGTCTTCCGACTTTTTCAAGGCAAAAATGAAATCGAAATGTTTTTTTGTTGTTATAGTTACATTAAAATCCAAATTTAAAAAGATAGACGCTTCTGCCTAAGCCTTTTTTTTCTGGTTAAATGTAAAATTTAAAATGTTAAATTTTCGGCAAAATGTAAGATTTTTTTCAATTGTCATTTCATACCAATCTGTCTTGTACACAGAATTTAACATATATATATATATATATATATATATATATATATATATATATATATATATATATATATATATATATATATAGTGTATATCTTAGTTGCAAATCATTGTTTAGATATGTGTCGTTAAATACAATAGAAAAAGTTCTTTTTCTTTTGATAATCATTTCGGTATTTTTTTTATTTTCTTGTGATCTTTCATCTACAGGATGCAATGGATAAATCGGCGTCTAAATAACGCAAAAATGGAAATAACACTGTCATCTTATATAACAAAAATATTTACCAGAATTTCACAAAAATATTTTGAAATAGTAAAGAGTAAATTTATTCACTAAAATTACCATTGGCTTCAACCACAGCCTTCAGACGACTTCGGAATCTTCTACGCCCTATCCTTGACGGTCTACTTTTTTAAGATGGGAATATGCTATGATAAGTCTTTCCTTCATTTCATCTTTGACGTTACAGGGAGTTGTGCTGGTCTTTCGCTCAACTGCACCCCACACAAGTAGTTTCAGTTTGAGGAGTTAGTTGGCCAGATTTAAGGGATGATTTGGTCGCAGAAATTGTCTAAGATTCATGTTCTCTTACTTGTGTCTAAGATTGTCTAAGATTCTGTGTTCTCTTACTTGTGTGGCATTAATGCAAAAACCTGTTGTCAGACATAGAGTCTTTACAGCAGCCACTTTCTTGATCCAGGCCAGCACTGCCTTCTAGATGCACTTGATGTAGGCCTACGTGTTGAGTCTGATGCCATCACCAACAAATTCGGTGGTTCCTTTTTATCAGAACAATGTGTGAGTGTTTTCTGTGCTGCTGTATCTTCGTAATCACCATTAGAATCTTCCAACTCTTTCCGAATCCTCTGCGTGTGCATACTCAGATTAACTCACAAACTCGTATTGGAGCTTCCTGTGCGAATACCAAGAGGTACAACATGCCGTTTCCAACTTTCTTGTGGAGTGATTTGCTTTATGTCGCACAGACAAAGACACTGTACAACTGACCCTACTGTATTGCGGTGCAGTCGAAAATATCAAAAACAAACAACGCGCATGCGCCAAATTAAAATATAACATGGAAAGAGTTTACCCGAAGCATCCTGTATGTCTTCCATGGTATTTAACGAAATATGTCTAAAGAATATATGTGTGTGCGTTCGTGTGTATGTTTGTGTCAGTTTCTGGTTAGTTCTAAAGAACATTTCGTTTTAATTCACAATAATTTCTTACCTTGACTATGTAAGTCGAAGAGAAAATAAATCAGAAAATTTCTTGCCCAATATCAGAAATTTGAATTTACAAATAAAAAAATATTCAATCCTTCGCTCACTCGTGAATCGCAAGGAACGTGAGGTGTTTGTGAGTGAGTGTCAAATCGACAATTCGAAATTTATGACAAAACATTACTTCAAAAGAATATTCCAACGTTTATTATTTTTTTAATTCAAAATTACTTGAATTGATTGAGTTAATGATAATAGAAAGGTTTTATTTAAGTATGTGATCTACCTGCATGTTTCTTCTCAAATATGAAGTCTAGCTTAAACAAAAATATCTACATGCGTAAGACAAAACTGAGTATTTTACCTGTCCAAACATTACAAACACATCCTGATTTCATTTGCTTAAAAAATATGCGATTCAATGCCCTAATTTTATGCATTGCATTTCTGAATACAGTGTAACCCGGATATAAGAGAGTTGTCAGGCCCGGAGAATAAGTCTCTTATATCCGGTTTTCTCTTATATCCGGGTTTGGTCTATTTTATATAGATTAACACAGGCTCTAATTTCGGACCAGAGAAAATCTCTCTTATATCCGGGTTTCTCTTATATCCGGGTTTCTTATATCACTGTATTTCAGAAAGTTTTTGCAGACAGTGATAGTATTAGTTAAAATAATTTGTTTTAGTTTTTGTTTAATATAGTATTATTTGTTTAGTATATTATGCTAGTGTGTTAAATGAAAACTAATTCATTTTGTTGTCTCATTTCGTATTGAGCCATTTTAATGCATATTTTTATGTAGAGGATTTTTTCAACTAGTATATCAAATATTTTAATCAGGCACTGTTCTTGAAGACCAATCCCCAAATGTAGATCACATACGAAATTAGCACGGAAAAAATTCTTTATTTAATTTCGAAACCCCAGAAAGTTGCATTGCCGATATCTGAATCTTGAATTTAGAAATAAAAATATTTAATTTTCTTCCTAAACCTTCGTAGTGAGCAAGAAACCGAAAGGGTATGGATTTGGGTGAGGATATTAAGTTACACACATCAACATAAAACAGAGAAAATGACAGGTTGATCAAAAGCCTACACTTAAAGGACGGGCGCCTTAAAAGTCTCATCGATATTAAACAGCCGAAGCTAAACGATTCCTTAGCATTGTACCTCGGACCAGGACCTTGTTGGGTTTTAGTTGTTGCCATTTTGGTGATCGATGTGGCTGAATACAGGAAAAATAGGGTCGTGAACGAAAAGTGACCTCGTGATAGACAAATCACAAGCGGTGAAAAACATTTAAAAAAAATAATAATTTTGTTTTATTCACATGTTTCAACATTTTAGACGGGACGGTTTTTACAAGAATTTAGAAAATAAGGAAAACAAAGACCGTCTAATTCATTCTTTAAAACGATTACCGATGTTTATATGACACCACCTGACTAAAATGTTCATCTTTTACGGATCTTGAACCACTCCATTCTGCTATATCTATTACGAACAGTCAAAAATCACTGCAACAAATCCATACTCACCTAGACACAAATATTTGGACCTTTGGAGATTGGAGATAGAAAATATTTTGTCTTGTCTTGTAATGGCATTCACCCGGGGTGGGTTGAACCGGCTCCAATTGAATTAACCGCATCGCGCGTCAAGGCCATCCACGCCCGTCGATCGGCAGAAGAATCGACAGCATAATCGAGCCATTCGCGATTCCAGCGTCGGACACCGAAAATGCGAGGACCGGACATGAGTTCCATATCTGCTTTGATCGTTACGAGCCACGTCTTGAGTTGACCACCTCGGCGCTTCCTCCAACCATTGGATGCGTTTGGCGCTACCAGTTTACGGACGAACTCATCACCAGGCCACCGCAGAACGTGGACGATCCACCAGAGTCTCCTGTTAAGCAGAATTTCTTCCAGGCCCAGAATGTTGCATCTGGCGCGGATGGACGAGTCGGGGATCCGTTCGGAGAGGCGCACGCGCAGGATACTTGCGGGTTTGGGGACCGCTTGTGAATTCCAAATTCCCATGAAACTCAAATGAAGACACCATATAAATAGTAGTATTGCTGTTAAGTTCTTTGGGCTGTTTTGTCCAATTAAAGGTTCATCCTATCAATCTCTCATTGTCTGCTGATCAAATACGTATATCATTACCGTCCTCGGCAGATTTTTGTCGCTATTAATACACTTAATTAACCATTGTAAATATTTACTACAAATCATTTGAAAAAAAAACCGAAGTACTAGAGGGATTAAAGCAAACGTTATTAATCTGAATAGCGGATAATACCGCGTAAGTTATATTCAATATTTATTGTTTATAATTCACTCAAACAATGCACGGCCTCAAGAACACCAAAAGAAGATGGATCAGTTCTAGTAGCAAATATGATAACGATAAATATGGACTCTCTCATATAATTAACTTATCAGCATTATAATAGAAAAATTACATGACTTTAACTGATTTTTCCTCACACAACAAACTAAAAACATATTGGAATAGCAAAAGATGGCTTCCAAATCTAAACTCCGTACTAAGAAAGAGTAAAAGAACTCATTCTTTCAAATGAAAAGATTGCCATTCTTTTTATATAGCATTGACTGCTGGACAAATTCCTGAACAGGACAATTTAGGGAAAGGTGGGGGTGCTCCATCAACAAAATGGCGAGAATACCATGGATGCAACATGAAACTAAGGGATTTTACATGAAAAGAAACAAAAAAATAAAGAAAGTTATAATTAAAATAAATAGTAATTTGATATTTCTGGTGGACATTTCTAGGCAAAACTATCTGAAGATGCCCATGAGGCATTTTGGTTCTCAACAACCGCCTATAATTTTATACTCTTAACTATATTTCATTTGTTTAATATTCCTCCACACATTTCCAATAGACAACACCAATTTCCAATTGCCAAGCGCAATTTCCAATCGACTACACCAATTTACAACCCCCAACACCAATTTCCATTCGCCAATCCCAATTTCCCATTGCTCAGCCCAATTTCCAATCGCCAACGTCAATTTCCAATCGCCCAGCCCAATTACCAATCGCCCAAACAAAATTCCAGTCGCCCTCACCAATTTCCAACCGCCTATAATAATTTGCAATCGCGCACAACAAGTTCCAGTGGCCCATCCCAATTTCCAAACGTCCACAATTTCAAATCGCCTACATTAATTTCCAAACGCTCACACCAATTTTTAATCGCCCACACAAACTTCCATTCACCCACACCAATTTCCAATCGCCAAGCCCAATTTCCAACCGCCCAAAACAATTTCCAATCGCCCAGCCCAATTTCCCATCGCCCACACCAGTTTCAAATCGCCCAGCCCAATTTCCCATCGACCACACCAATTTCAAATCGCCCAGCCCAATTTCCCATCGCCAAACCAATTTCAAATCGCCCAGCCCAATTTCCAATCGCCCACACAAATTTCCAATAGCCCAGCCTAATTTCCAACCGCCCAGCCCAATTTCAAATCGCCCAGCCCAATTTCAAATCGCCCAGCCCAATTTCCAAACCGCCCACACCAATTTCAAATCGCCCAGCCCAACTTCAAATTGCCCATCCCAATTTCCAACCGCCCAGCCCAAATTCAAATCGCCCAGCCCAATTTCAAATCGCCCACACCAATTTCAAATCGCCCAGCCCAACTTCAAATCGCCCAGCCCAATTTCCAACCGCCCACACCAATTTCCAACCGCCCAGCCCAATTTCCCATCGCCCACACCAATTTCGCATCGCCCACACAAATTTCAATCGACCAGCCCAATTTCCAATCGCCCACACCAATTTCCAACCGCCCAGCCCAATTTCCAAACGCCCAGCCCAATTTCCAACCGCCCACACAATTTCAAATCGCCCAGCCCAATTTCCAAACGCCCAGCCCAATTTCCAACCGCCCACACCAATTTCAAATCGCCCAGCCAAATTTCCAACTGCCCACACCAATTTGCAACCGCCCAGCCCAATTTCCAATCGCCCACACAAATTTCCCATGGCCCACACCAATTTCCAATCGACCAGCCCAATTTCCAACCGCCCACACCAATTTCAAATCGCCCAGCCTAATTTCCAGTCGCCCACAGCAATTTCAAATCTCCCAGCCCAACTTCCAATCGCCCACACCAATTTCCAACCACCCAGCCCAATTTCCAACCACCCAACCCAATTTCCTATCGCCCACACCAATTTCCCATCGCCCACACCAATTTCCAATCGACCAGCCCAATTTCCAACCGACCACACCAATTTCAAATCGTCCAGCCCAATTTCAAATCGCCCAGCCCAATTTCAAATCGCCCACACCAATTTCCAATCGACCAGCCCAATTTCCAACCGCACACACTAATTTCAAATCGCCCAGCCCAATTTCCAACCGCCCAGTCCAATTTCCCATCGCCCACACCAATTTCCCATCGCCCACACCAATTTCCAATCGCCCAGCCCCATTTCAAATCGCCCAGCCCAATTTCCAACCGCCCACACCAATTTCCAACCGCCCAGACCAATTTCCCATCGCCCACACCAATTTCCAATCGACCAACCCAATTTCCAACCGCCCACACCAATTTCAGATCGCCAAGCCCAATTTCCAATCGCCCACACCAATTTCCAACCGCCAAGCCCAATTTCCAACCGCCCAGCCCAATTTCCCATCGCCCACACTAATTTCCAATCGACCAGCCCAATTTCCAATCGCCGACACCAATTTCCAAACGCCCAGCCCAATTTCCAACCGCCCAGTCCAATTTACCTTCGCCTACACCAATTTCCCATCGCCCACACCAATTTCCAATCGACCAGCCCAATTTCCAACCGCCCAGCCCAATTTCAAATCGCCCGGCCCAATTTCCAACCGCCCAGCCCAATTTCCCATCGCCCACACCAATTTCCCATCGCTCACACCAATTTCCAATCGACCAGCCCAATTTCCAACCGCCCACACCAATTTCAAATCGCCCAGCCCAATTTCAAATCCCCCAGCCCAATTTCAAATCGCCCACACCAATTTCCAATCGACCAGCCCAATTTCCAACCGAACACACTAATTTCAAATCGCCCAGCCCAATTTCCAACCGCCCAGCCCAATTTCCCATCGCCCACACCAATTTCCCATCGCCCACACCAATTCGCAATCGACCAGCCCCATTTCAAATCGCCCAGCCCAATTTCCCATCGCCCACACCAATTTCCAATCGACCAGCCCAATTTCCAACCGCCCACACCAATTTCAAATCGACCAGCCCAATTTCAAATCGCCCAGCCCAATTTCAAATCGCCCACACCAATCTCCAATCGACCAGCCCAATTTCCAACCGAACACACTAATTTCAAATCGCACAGCCCAATTTCCAACCGCCCAGCCCAATTTCCCATCGCCCAGCCCAATTTCCCATCGCCCACACCAATTCCCAATCGACCAGCCCCATTTCAAATCGCCCAGCCCAATTTCCAACCGCCCACACCAATTTCCCCCAGCCAAGCCCAATTTCCCATCGCCCACACTAATTTCAAATCGCCCAGCCCAATTTCCCATCGCCCACACCAATTTCGCATCGTCCACACAAATTTCCAATCGACCAGCCCAATTTCCAATCGCCCACACCAATTTCCCATCGCCCACACCAATTTCCAATCGACCAGCCCAATTTCCAACCGCCCACACCAATTTCAAATCGCCCAGCCCAATTTCCAGTCGCCCACACCAAATTCAAATCTCCCAGCCCAACTTACAATCGCCCACACCAATTTCCAACCACCCAGCCCAATTTCCAACCATAACCCAATTTCCTATCGCCTACACCAATTTCCCATCGCCCACACCAATTTCCAATCGACCAGCCCAATTTCCAACCGCCCAGTCCAATTTTAAATCGCTCACACCAATTTGCAATCGACCAGCCTAATTTCCAACCGCCCACACCAATTTCAAATCGCCCGGCCCTATTTCCAACCGCCCAGCCCAATTTCAAATCGCCCACACCAATTTCCCTTCGCCCACACCAATTTCCAATCGACCAGCCCAATTTCCAACCGCCCACACCAATTTCAAAATGCCCAGCCCAATTTCAAGTCGCCCACACCAATTTCAAATCGCCCAGCCTAATTTCCAATCGGCGACACCAATTTCCAAACGCCCAGCCCAATTTCCAACCGCCCAGTCCAATTTCCCTTCGCCTACACCAATTTCCCATCGCCCACACCAATTTGCAATCGACCAGCCCAATTTCCAACTGCCACACCAATTTCAAATCACCCGGCCCAATTTCCAACCGCCCAGCCCAATTTCCCATCGCCCACACCAATTTCCCATCGCCCACACCAATTTCCAATCGACCAGCCTAATTTCCAACCGCCCACACCAATTTCAAATCGCCCAGCCCAATTTCAAATCGCCCAGCCCAATTTCAAATCGCCCACACCAATTTCCAATCGACCAGCCCAATTTCCAACCGAACACACTAATTTCAAATCGCCCAGCCCAATTTCCAACCGCCCAGCCCAATTTCCCATCGCCCACACCAATTTCCCATCGCCCACACTAATTCCCAATTGACCAGCCTCATTTTAAACCGCCTATCTCAATTTCCAACCGCCCACACCAATTTCCAACCGCCCAGCCCAATTTCCAACCATGCCCAATTTCCAACCATAGCCCAATTTCCCATCGCCCACACCAATTTCCAATCGACCAGCCCAATTTCCAACCGCCCACACCAATTTCAAATCCCCCAGCCCAATTTCCAATCGCCCACACCAATTTCCCACCGCCCAGCCCAATTTCACATCGCCCACACTAATTTCCAATCGACCAGCCCAATTTCCAACCGCCCACACCAATTTCAAATCGCCCAGCCCAATTTCCAGTCGCCCACACCAATTTCAAATCGCCCAGCCCAATTTCCAATCGCCGACACCAATTTCCAAACGCCCAGCCCAATTTCCAACGGCCCAGTTCAATTTCCCATCGCTTACACCAATTTCCCATCGCCCACACCAATTACCAATCGGCCAGCCCAATTTCCAACCGCCACACCAATTTCAAATCGCCTGGTCCAATTTCCCATCGCCCACACCAATTTCAAATCGCCCAGCCCAATTTCCAACCGCCCACACCAATTTCAAATCGCCCAGCCCAATTTCCAACCGCCCACACCAATTTGCAACCGCCCAGCCCAATTTCCCATCGCCCACACCAATTTTCCATCGCCCACAGCAATTTCCAATCGACCAGCCCAATTTCCAACCGCCCACACCAATTTCAAATCCCCCAGCCCAATTTCCCATCGCCCACACCAGTTTCAAATCGCCCAGCCCAATTTTCCATCGCCCACACCAATTTCAAATCGCCCAGCCCAATTTCCCATCGTCCACACCAATTTCCAATCGCCCAGCTCAATATCCAACCGCCCACAACAATTTCCAACCGCCCACACCAATTTCAAATCGCCCAGCCCAATTTCCAATCGCCTAGCCCAATTTCAAATCGTCCAGCCCAATTTCCAACCGCTCAGCCCAATTTCAAATCACCCTCACCAATTTCTAATCGCCCATCACAATTTCCAATCACCCACACCAATTTGCGTCATATATTGGGCGAATAACAATATTAAAACATACTGTACCATGTCCAACATCAGAATTATCCTGATTTTACGCTCCTTTTCCTTTCAGTTTGTTTGTGGGCATTGCTCTCAATAAAAATATCTTTCGTTTGTATATCTAAACATGAACTGTCGCATTTCGATTGCTCCAAGTCCCCGTTCTGTCATACATTTACAAATGATAGGTCGCCACGTTGCTTTGTGTTTTCCCATGATTCACTTGCCTTCTGTATTCCCTGAAAAAGATATATAGGTTAAATAAAAACAATGTCGAATGAAATCAATGTTTGCTCTCATTTGTCTCCCTGGAGTGGAGGATGAACGCATATGGAGTTATTATATTCTGTACAGCGTTTTTTCTCTCCTTCATTTTCTCTTCATCGACAGGTGTTCGGATCGAATATATTTTCTGTATCCATCCATTATTCTCACGAGTTTTTTTAACATCTTCTTTTCAAATTATTTACTTCAATCATCAGGCGCCATTGCAAAATAATTTTACGCCGAATGAAGCTCCAATTTTTTTCCTTATTTCTCAAGTCGCTATCAATATTTTGTCTTTTCGAAAATAGATTGCGCTTGTTGATAACAACTGCACGCTAGGAAATTGTTAAATCGAAAAAGAAAATGTTTTAAAATAAAACGAAGTGATGATTAATAATAAAATGTAAAAAGAATCAAAGGTTGATTCTGGAAGCAAAATCCATTTGAAACATGGAGCGTGCTTCGTCATTTTCTGAAACATGGAGTGTGCTTCGTCATTTTCTGAAACGGAATTGCTTTATGCATGAAGAAGATCGACGACTGAAACCAATGATACCCTGGAAATATTCGAGGATCGTCTGCTACAATTCCAACGGTGATGCGTGCATAAGCGATAGTTGGATTCAATGAAAGATACGACACAAATCATACTGAAGACAAATCATGAACCGCTAAGAGGGTCGAGCCTAAGAAATATTTGCCAAATATGGTTACGAGGAAGATCGATATTGTGCAGGAAGTTTTGGAATGCCACAAGTAAACAGGTCCCAACTCAACTTAATAAAGGATAAGACAAGTTATGATTCATTACACACACACACACGCATATATGTGTGTGTGTCTGTGTGTGTAATATATATATATATATATATATTTATTAAAGACATTTTTTATTTATGTTTAACGTTGTTATTTTATAGATACAAGTATTTAAGCAAATGCTCTGTTTAAGATAAACAGTATTAAATAACATTTACCGGCCTGAATGTCCGAGAAATTTTCATAGAAAATATTCGTTCATAGACAGGATTCGAACCTGCATCCTATACGGAACTGTCATATACGCTGACATGCCTTAACCACTCGGCCACCATGAACCTTATGGTAGACAAGGTCGAATTTACTGTTATAAACTACAATCTTCCATGAATCTCGTACATTCATAACTGCTCTGGCGTATCGAATGTAAACAAATGACGTCATATGTTAAAAATGGACAAGGTCCGACAATTTATTTATTAAAGACATTTTTTATTTATGTTTAACGTTGTTATTTTATAGATACAAGTATTTAAGCAAATGCTCTGTTTAAGATAAACAGTATTAAATAACATTTACCGGCCTGAATGGTGGCCGAGTGGTTAAGGCATGTCAGCGTATATGACAGTTCCGTATAGGATGCAGGTTCGAATCCTGTCTATGAACGAATGTTTTCTATGAAAATTTCTCGGACATTCAGGCCGGTAAATGTTATTTAATACTGTTTATCTTAAACAGAGCATTTGCTTAAATACTTGTATCTATAAAATAACAACGTTAAACATAAATAAAAAATGTCTTTAATAAATAAATTGTCGGACCTTGTCCATTTCTTAACATATATATATATATTATAATTATTTTTTTAAAAATAAGCGAAGGAATCATATTTAAAAAAAATAATTATAATCTAAGCTCTACTTATGTATGAAGCACTGTTTTTTTAAAATAAAAACAAAAATACTAAAGAAATCTGGATTATTTACCTAACATGTTCTTTCTTATTTTTCTACATACCTGCACACACACACACACACACACACACACATATATATATATATATATATATATATATATATATATATATATATATATATATATATATATAGCTAATATTAGTGATGAATTAGATCGTATTTACGATTACACTGGAATAAATTATGACCATGGAATATTAGTGTTTAAGCCATTTTATTATATATATATATATATATATATATATATATATATATATATATATATATATATATATATATTTATTATAAATAAATTGATTTAAAATATGGTTTTTCCGCTACACAGTTTTAACCATGTTTCAAAATGGAAGGTCCGAATTTAATTTTGTAATTAAATTATAGACATTAGTTCCATTTCATCATCAAACAAATTTGCAGTAACTTTTAAAATTACTGGGTTTTAAAGACACAGCTAAAATCATAATTCACGTTTCCAAGGAACAGAGAAATCCAATTCAACCAGACAAGGGGTGTTTGCATGTTCATTATCGCTGTATTTTGATGTATCCGTTATAAGTTACGTATTAGTAGGTGGGTAGGGATTTATTTTTCAATGAAATCTGTCATCCGTTAAATACATGTCGTCTTGTTTTTTTTGTAAATTTTATTGTTAACGGCAAAGATTCTTACGGCATTTTCTCTATTTGTATATTTAAAGATTTTGTTGGTGGGTGGGTTAGGTTAGAATACATTTTATTTAACTACATTTTGAAAAATATTTTTACTTTTAATTTTTAATATACTATATTTCTTTTAAGAGCAATTAAATGTATTAGAATCCCTTACAGTATGTAGCGTTTCACATCAACTATAAGTATGTATATTATTAGTGTAACATTTTTTTTATTTATATTTAAATATTATTAAAGTAAACTTTATGACAATGACGCCCAAAAAGCTAATTGATTTCACTGGTTTAGTAACCTTTTATTTTTATATAAATCTAGTAATATCTTGTTTCTTTATATATATATATATATATATATATATATATATATATATATATATATATATATATATATATATATATATACACACAGGAAACTCTTCCGTCGTATTCGATGTATGAGGGTCAAGCAGCTGAGTTACTAGGAATCGACAGTCCAGACAACAGCACATATGTTTTGATTTTGGTGGTGAAGGTTTTGTGCTGAACGAACCACACTTTTTGAAGGGCCGAATACAGAGACCTGGTGCACTACGTACCACAAGGTCCCCAAGGGACCCCTTCGGAGGGTTTGAAAGCAGAGTTGACTTATTCCTAGACCAGTCGAAATCCAAGGCTATAGAGATCCCAGTCTGTCCTGTTAATTACACATAGCTTGAGGGAGAAGAAGAGGAATAATATTTTTAACAAGGTTATTAGCACGTAATGGATTCGTTAATAATTGTTTCTCAAAACAGTGGTTTTAAATTTTCCTTCTATGTTTTGATCGACAATGTTCGTTTAAATATTTCCTATAAGTTTCGTTGAAATTGATCTGTTATTTTTTGAGATATGTAAGAAAAACCAATGTGTTAAATACTTTTGCTACCCACTGTATATATATATATGTGTGTGTGTGTGTGTGTGTGTGTGTGTGTGTGTGTGTGTGTGTGTGTGTGTGTGTGTGTATTACCAGAGAATTGTCTCTCGAGAACCCAGATTCCTCTTTCTTGTGCTTCCGTTTTTCTGTGAGCCGTATCTTTTAACTTTATCAACACCCATTTCTCAGGACTGCAGTATATTAGACACAATTGCTCAGTATCGAAAAGGGACTTTCTCTCCATCCATCTGCGCACATCTTTGTCTTCGGTGACGTTAATGCTTACCACAACACGTACCTTAAACATTCTGATGCTGCCGGTCACCAGATATTACATTTTTTTCCATTGCCCTAACCCTTACTCAAATTCCTAGCAAAACTGACCAACAGGATTCTCCGGTTGATTTATTTCTTACCTTCTGTCCTCGTTCTTGCCGAGCTTCAAAGCACTGCCTTCTTGGGATCTGCTGCAACTCTGTGGTAGCTATTGATATTTTGTCCCAACCAGAGTGATTTTCTTCGTGACGCCCCTTAGACTGGACCTTAAAATACCAATTGTGTATTGCGCAACTGTGGTTTCTGATTGGTTCAAAGCCGGTATGGACGCTTTCATCCCTTTTCGGAAATCTCAATCATCTCCATGATTCACACCTGAATGTTTGGTCGCTATAGCACACAGGAACAAAAAAAAAACGGCCGCCAATTGTATGTCTGTCAAAAAATAGAAATAGCCTCCCGAAAAATAAAAACAGTAAAACAAAGAACGAAATTACAAAGTTGGATAACAATGTTAAAGAATTCGAAAAACGGTTACCAAAAAACGCTAAAATTCGGAGAAAACCAACGATCAAGTTGAGGAATTGAATAAAAGAATTGGTGGTCGAAAAAGGCTATAAATCGGAGGAAATGATCGCACGAATAAGAACGAGAGTAAGAACAACAATGTCGTCAATGCTACGACCAGGAAACTCTCCTTATGTTGGAAGTCTCCAATGAGTGTATTATCAAGATGGTGGAGTTCCTCGAGGGAGACAAGATTTACGAATATTTATCAAAGATGTGCTCTTGGTAGATTCCGTGTAACAGTAACAGAAAGTTGAAAAAGTAATTGTGTCAGTATTTGTGGTCGACAAGCGTGTGCACAGAATTTTTCCCTCCACAAAAGATACCGTGATCAATCTGTTAACGTCCCTGGAAGTAAGACCTCAATGAACTATTAAATGAAAGAGATATTTCATGTGGAACATACTGTTGTCCACACTTGCAGACTGAAAAAACCTTTCCAGTCGTGAAATAAACACTAAAAACCGCATTTTAAGAACGGAATATGATTGCCGGCGTATGACCTAATCTCACTACAGGGGTTCCCTCTACGTATCTAGCTCCATATGGGCATATACTCAGTGCTTCTAATGACTAACAGAATGATAGATGAGTCTTCGAGATTATGTTTAATTGTAACACCTTCGTCTCCGTCCTCAACTGTCTGGATGTAGAGGGACAAAAATGCCAGTGATTGTGAATGGTTGGAGATCAACATTCTGGAAGTAACCGATCATCTCTCCACATGCTCCCCAGAGAAGTACCCTGGAGTATTATGAAAGAGGGTAGGTTCAATAGGACAGATTGTCGTGAAAGCATTATGCCTAAGTGATTTGCCTCTATTCAACATGTTTTGATGGACGCTCAGTAGCAATTCCCTAACTGGTGAGCTTTGAACGCGGCATGTGCTATTATGCTATTGCTTTCGCTGATCCGTCGGAAAAGCTTTTCGTGCGGAAAGTTACTATAAAGGATAAGTTTCTTCTACTTATTTGGGTATATGCAACAATTGACCATGTTGAGCAGCCTGATCTGTTCTGCAATGCCGTCCATGACTCCGATATAGATCATTTAGAGGCAACATCGTGTACTAACAACCAGAAATTTAAACCATTTCGGAACTTTGATATTGTCGATAAGTACCATAATGAATACCATCGGGAGGTAGTGTGGACTTGGACAACTAGGGGAGGCTTGGCTTCAGTGATGCGTTCTAGCTACCTCGACCGAGTCATAGTTAAGAGAGTTGATGTAGCGCTCTTAGGGTGTACAACTTTTCATTCGATATTTTACTCGGATCATAGGCTCGTCCGGGTTCGAGTAAACTTAGATAAGCCTAAGGTTACGATGCTTGGATACTGGAAATTAAACGCATCATTATTTGATGAGCAAGATTTTCGGCATAGCTACTACTAATGGAAATTGATTGGGGCTGTGGTTTGAAATAGATAGTGGAATAAGTGAAAATCCAAAATTATGTTGTTTGCTGCTGATAATAGTCGTGAACTCAATCAAGTTAGATTAGTATAGAAAACCGTGTGTGAATAAAAATTGGATCGGGCCCTCAAATTCCGTGATAGTAGGGACGCAAAGTTAGCACGTGCAGAGTTAGCCTTAGTTATTATGAAGAATCTAGCTCTTGCAGTTAGGGATAAGTTAAACAGAATATTTGCAGGCAACGGATATGCCCGGGTTGAAATGCCTCGATAATGATGAGGTATCAATCAGCTGACTGGTGATTCGAACTACCGTGCTCGGCATGCTTGAAAAAAGCTTCAAATTGCGGTCGCTTGATGGGAAGGTGGAGACCCTGGATCATATCTTCTTTCGTCGCAAGTCCGTAGTCTTGTTAGGCAAGTTTGTTTTAAAATATGGTTCGCATGCTGCGCGGAATATTTTTCGTCTTCGAGGCCAGTTCTGCCTATAGCAATATGGTTCGCCGTTGACGAAGGCCGAACACTATGTGTTCTTTTGCTTGCGATACGTTATGAGAGTCATAATAAGGAGGACACATCAGAAGGAATTCTATGGGGGCGAGAAGTTCACCTCTTCCCAACTGATCATGTTCTCGAAGCGTCAGCTTAAAATTAAGATCAGGAAGAAAAGGCGACGACTCCTGTATCAGAGTTTTTGTCAAAAGGTGAGTGGGACTTGCGCGTTTGTGACGAAAAAGAGAGGTCGATTTGAAATGGCAATGCCGGTTAGGCATAAGGATTTTCTTCTCACTGTATGGAACATTAGCGATCCCACCGAAATTAGGCTATTTTAGGGCTCTTTTTTGTCCTGTTTCTTCCTTCATTTTAATCTGGAGATGCATGCTCAGTGACTTCTTTTCCGCAGTCGTTCCTACGCCTCAGGGCATTAAAAGCGTCGCTCATGAAGCGATGGGTTGGGACAATCCTATGGGAAAGTTATTCTCGCCAATATTTACACCATGGAATGTGAGAGCAGCGCTATATCGAGTCTAGATGGTCATATCTTCGTCACCGTTGGAATGTTTATATATCTATATATATATATATATATATAAGAATGGGTTGGATAAACAATCTACATGCATGCACAAATATTTGTAGATATAATATAATATAAATAGACTTCTTCCTCAGATGTTATAAATACAGTACTCAGTGTTATGAAACAGATCTATAATTATATATTAGTGAATAAACGTAATACATCAACGCATCTGAAGGTTGCGTGAACTGCATGACAATCCGAGTCTTGCTATCGACGTTGGATATCATGTATATTCACTTATATATATATATATATATATATATATATATATATATATATATATATATATATAACATCCAACGTTGATAGCACGATTTGGATTTTCATGCAGTTTTTTTTTTAACTTTTTCCTTTTTCCCATATCATTTCCGTTGAGTTGACCGATTAAATAGGTCAAAACCTGATCCTTACCGCCTCCACCTCAATATTAAGTATTTTAATAAAAATAAAGATAAATTTTAAACTCTCCTTTCCATCTTTAAACATGGCCATGTCTCTCACACTATTCCTCACCAACCTCTATGTCAACTTATATAAGCTTAATACTGCCCATCAAAAGTGTAAATTTTAAATTCATTTTTCGTTTCACCATTGAAAGGGAAGTTTGAAGACCCAGAGAAAAATAAAATTTTCTGGTGAAATAAATTATTAAATAATAAATCCTTAAAGTGGTTTGTTTAAATTATATATATATATATATATATATATATATATATATATATATATATATATATATATATATATATATATGGGGTTACTTGTTTAATTAAAAATGTGTATTTGAGAAGCAATTCCTCTTTTTAAAAATTTCGTTATGAAGGTTTGATAAAGTATTTTGATTTAATATTTTGTTAGTTTTCTTGCATTTGTACAAGTAATTTCTTTTCAGAACATAAATTGTATAAAAAACTATGTATTTGAGCGCTTTCTGCTAATGTATTACCATTATCAATGATAATTTTAATTAATTTTAACATGCGCGTACATATATATATATATATATATATATATATATATATATATATATATATATATATATAAAGAGGAAAAATGTCCTTTCAATTGTGATTCTAAGAATTAATAGTTCCATTCGATACACTTCATTGGGACCACCAATTTCGGAACTAATGTTGCTCATCTTTGGAGGAATTCAAACATATTTCCTGCGAGAAGAGGTAGTCTGATTGCAGATCTTTTGCGTCCGCACCATAATTTTACGCGATTTGGTCGATTAATGTTGCTAATGCAGTTTCTCACGTGTCCTCAACTGACTACATCTCTCTAGAGCATAACCCTTTTTTACACAGAAAAATAACTATACTTCTCTGTCTGTGTGTTTGTCTTGTTTCTCTTTCACACCATATATATATATATATATATATATATATATATATGCATTCGTACAAATGATTTCTATTCTGGACATAAAGTGTGCAAAAACTTTCCAAATGTTCAATATATCCTTTCCAATTAACGAGTGCTTTCCAATTAACGAGTAGCAAGAATGATTATTTTAGCTATATATATATATATATATATATATAATCCATGTTGATGGGAAATTATTTTTTTAATTCAATAATTAATTTCCGCGTAAGTGGATATAATGAACGCAACGGGAATTCGAACACGGCTCACCGATTAACTATTTCAAACCATTATATATTACACCACTAGCACATACAAGCTTACAACACATGGTATTCTTAAGCAGTTAACCATCCAGGTACTGACCAGACTCGATGTTGTTTAATAGCCAAGGGGATGTGGCCGTAAGTCTCTTAAAAAGAAACGTATTTAAATTGTTCGAGCATCGGCAATCTACCGTTGAAATTATCAATGGACAAGAAAGAAACTGACAAAAATTAGGAAACGAATAAAAAGGAAATATTTGAGACACTGAGATAATCAGCGAGGAAAGAGATTGACTATCAAGAACATGTGTGTAAATACCTCTTTAGCGAACGAAGTTTGCGAAATCCAGAATAGTAAGGACAAAGGTCTTCATTATCAGTTATATCAACTTTGGCATAAAAGCAAAAGAACATTGTACAGGGAATAGGCTGCGTTAGAGGCATTTTCGCCCCAAGCCGCCAGTTGCTACAAGACCAAACCATTAACCTTAAAACTCTTGTCATGTTGTTAAATTGCCTCGTCAAATCGAAACTTTCGTGTAAGTGTAATGCATGCTGTAAACACTTCGGAAATATCTAAACTGTCAGCTCTATACAACCGGGTTCTTAGATCGATGGTTAAAACAGACTTTGCGCGAATAAATGTGATGGGACTTGACAAAGGCCATACTTCTTCAAACCTTGTGGACTGATGCTATTGAATCGCGAACCAAAAACAGTACGAAATAACGGAAACATTATCCCATGAAGACAGTCAACAGCAGCAAGAGTCTCATCATTTTACAACTAAAATTCATAGATGTTACCCTGAGTTCTGTTCAAATAGTTTCTTCTGTCGCACTTCTCGCTTGTGGAAACATATACCTAATTTCAGGATGAGCGTGTTGAAATATCCCGGGCGCATAATAAGGAAAGAAGGCTTGGAAACACTGATACTCACAGGACAGATTTAAGGCAAGAGTGACAGAGGAAAACAACGCATAGCATACTTATTTTGCTTGAGTAAATGAATGGAAGAACAAGCCTTAGGAAATATTTTAAAAATACAAAATTTATTAAGGACAGGACATTGTGGAGATCTCTGATAGCCTACGTCTTGTTGAGACACGTCACATAAAAGGAAACTAGATCGCTGGTAAGGTCTCATCATTTTACATTTGAAATGGCTTGATATTACCACAAGTTATATGCTAACATTTTCTTATATCGCACTTCTCGCTTGTGGATCTATATAAATACGTTCATGGTAATTTTTCCTATGAGCTTTCCCCTATGGCACCAAGACTCAATGAATCCAATCCCCGTTAAAGATTGGTGGCATAATCTAATTTTTTATCATTTGAAGTGGTTAGATATAACCGTAAGTTCTATGCTAACAGTTTCTTCTATGGTACTCCTCGCTGTGTAACTCTTCCGACTTCTTGCTTCCTAGTCAACTTTGATCTTTGATAAACTCTGCTTTTTTCTATGGTACCAAGACTCTAAGAATTTAAGCCAAGTACATGATTGGTGGCATGATCTCATTTTTTATCAGTTGAAGTGGTTAGATGTCGTCATCATCATCTTGCGGCCTCAGCCGAGATTGAACTCACCAATACTTTGATTGGTGTAGTTCATAATCTTGTCAAATAGCTGAATTCTTGATGCTTCGCTAGGGCTATCAAGGGTGTTTTTTTATCGTGACACCAACACTAAATGGATTGCCAACCAAGGCTCAGAGAGACTCCATTCACCCTCCTTAGATGTAACCGTATGTTCTATGATAAGTGTTTCTTCTATGGCACTTCTCGCTATGGAACTCTTGGGTTTTCTTGCTTCCCAGTCAACTTTGATCTTTGAATATTTAACTGCAATCCTTATCTACTGTCTTCTGAATTATTATTCCTTTAATATTCTCTCTACTTAATAGTGTTTTTGTTTATTCTCAAATTCTCTAGCCCCTAGTTGTTTTAATATCTTGCTTGGGGCGAAATGACTAAAACATGGTTATGATAAATAAATGTTTTTAAGACATATACCGCTGATTGATTTATTAGAAATATCATAGTAAGAGTGTACTTTATTTATTTATCTTACGGAAAGCTAGAGGCTATAGAAATTGATGTTTCTCAAAGAGCCCTATTGAGATGGAGCGTTATCAGGTCTGTGGAGCTTCATATGTTTAACAATATTGCCTCGTGAGAGAAGAACCCGATTACACGCTGAAGAGACGTGTATTGAAGCCAATTGTATGTCTCAAATGAGTTTCACTGATCTTGTGTTCCATCTAACATGTTGGTGCTTCGTCCATGAATCGAAGATAAAATGACCATCAAATTATTGCCATTAAACAATGGCGGAAATGTCAGTTATGGGAATAAGCTCATAAAAAGTCATATGTCGGGTTGAATGCGGGACTACTTTCACTAGGCCTGATTTCTGGTCTTGGCCCATGTTACCTCATGAAAAACGTCAATCGACGCGATCTGTAGAAGATGAGGAACGATTAATGATTTGAACAGTTATTGCAAGAAGTAAAATTACAGGCCTCTTTAATTTTAATCAGCAAATTAGAAATGCAAGTAATTATTTTAAGATGATAAATTGTGGTTCAACAATTTTATTCTTTGTTTTATTTATTTATTCATTTATTTTCTTGGCGTGGTACAATGAACTAATAATTTAATGCAAGACACGCCTGCTATGCGAGGGCAAGAAAACTCACGAGTTGTTTGCCGAAAATATGGAAAATATTTTCGGCAAACAACACGTGAGACGTTCTTCAATATACCGTGTCCCTTCATGGCATTGACGATAATTATTCTTCAGAATTTCATTAGGTCTACTTCTTAAGCTTTGCTAAATCTTACTAGTTAAGTTATGTGTTGTTTTCATCTTTCCCACTTTCCTCCAATCTCTCCTGTGGGTATAAAATTTTCCGAGCCTTCTTTCCTCATTATATACTCAATAAATTTCAACTTCCTTTTCCTGATGTTAAATATCCGTCTCCTTTCTGTTTTCATTTAATGTAAAACTTCGTCTTTGCTCACATGTTCAGTCCATGGTATTCCCATCTACAATTGGTAGAACTACATATCTGTTGTTTCAAATTTATTTTTTATTTCTGAGGAGATTCGCTGCGATCATTATCTTATGTAACAGTTCTGTATTCATGTTGTTTCTAACTAAACATTCCTGTTAGTTAATATGTTGCTTACGTTTGGGACTACATATTATGCTCTCCCAGTGCGTCTTCGGATGTCAGTGCCACTTTCTGCCCTTCATAGGTTCAACGTTCACTTTCATATAGTAGGACTAATATTACACCACATTACAGTACTCTTTTCTTTGTTTCTATAGAAATGTTCTTCTTTCTTAATACTTTGCTTAGCTTTTGGGAGGAATCTTTCCGTCCTCTGTTAAAACACTTTCCCGATATTTAAATTCTTCTAGTTATTTCATTTTGGTTTACCAAACCTGAAATTTGCATACTGGTCCGTTTGCGAATAAAAAATTTGCATTCGATCTAAATTTTTTGCCTTCTGTCTTCTTACAGCTGATGCTTATTCCTAACTTCAATTTCCTTCAGAAGTTTCTTAAGGTGCTCTTGTAGCTTCCCAGATGGACATTAAAAAACATTGCGTTTTGAAAGGTTTCCATTAAGAATGCTTCATTCCTACATTAGTCCATGTCATCAACAAAGATTATCCAAATCTTCATAATGTAAGGACATTTCTAGATGTTCATCTGCCGAATTGGGCGTGGAGGTTGCATTAAATAATTACTCATATTTCAGAAAGAATTGCATTATATTCATCTAAAAAAATCGGCAGCAAACTATGAAATTCGATCCCGTGAATCTACTCTTATCGCTTGTAACAAATGTAAGTCGCAGTAATAATCATCATCTCGCAAAAAGTTCCTTTAAGTTACGCATACACAAACGTGAAAAAAGTCACAGGTTAAGGAGCGAGTAGATCCTCCTCTAGCCCGGGAAACTGAAGCGACTCAATGTGGCTTCAATTCATTGAGTTGTATGAAAACGTCTGAACATGTACAGCGTTTGATGGATAAATTGTCTAAATTACGGAAGACTGACATCACAATTTAAGAGATATATTTACCAAAATTACGAAAAAAAATATCAAGGAATACTAAGGCGTATCAATAGAATCGTCATTGAATTCAACTAGATTCTTCAGATAGCTACGGAAATTCCTTTCTCATTTCTGGACGATCTCGTGTTTAAGGCGGTGAATGCTGTCTTATTCATTTCCTTCACTTCATCTTTGGTATTACAAGGAGTTTGGTTGGTTTCTCGTTCACCTGCGCAAAGTTTTTTCTTCAAAAATATTATTGCTGTTTTCTAAGATAGACCAAGTGTTCCTTTAGTATTGGGCCGGAGATTCAATTGGGCCTCCACCGGAGTTAGCTTAAAAAATCCGCACGAAAAAGTATTAAAATAGAATAGAACAGCAGATTTTAAGCATGTCTAGTTGTTTATATAAATATATAATATATATTTTATATAATTTAACAGCGTATATATTATCATATAATGTATATATATATATATTGTTTATAATTTCATACTATATATATATATATATATATATATATATATATATATATATATATATATATATAAGAAATATATAAATAACATTATAGATATATAAAAAAAAAATGCATGTATAGTTTAAAAAAAACAATTAAACACACTACCCCTTTTCTGGATGATATATATTTATATGTATCCTTGGTAACATATTTTAAAACTGATTATACATATATATTATACATATGCATTTAAAAACTATATATAAATATATAAAATATATTTATATCCAAAATTATATTTGAGGATGAAATTTAAAAAGGAACTAATGTTTTTGGATTTAATTTCTCTGTATCAACATTAAATTTCCCTTGCATTTAAAACTCAGTTTGAAAAAATATTTTTTCCTCAATTTTTGAAACATGGTTATTTTTAATTTAACGAAAAATTTACATATTTTTTTGGAAACATCAGTTAAAAAACATATATATATATATATATATATATATGTGTGTGTGTGTGTGTGTGTGTGAAAGAAAGAGAGGAGAGAAAAAATAGGACGATATCTTTCACTGTACGAAACCGAACTCAAGATAAGAGTTATTTCTTCATAATTATCATTGTTGTTTTGTAAGCTGGAACAGACGTTCCTTTAATATTTTTTTTCCTGAAAGCCCTCCGCAACGTTTGCGGCTTTAAACTATTTATAAATATAACTTAATAATCAACACGTCTTATCCCATCGCGATATGTATGGACCCCAGAAAATTACTACACGTTTCTATGAATAATAACATCAATAATAATAAAATATGAGAAACATTCTCTATATCTCAAATCCTATTGGGAATTATTGAGTACTATTCGCCTCAAAAGCATAATTTGGACACATTTTGAACCAGGACTGCGGTTCATGGCTCTTTAATATTTCTCAGTGCGTAATCTTGTATTATCTTACGCATAACTCTCTCGAATAAATGTTCGATTAGCTTCTTGTCTAATGTACGTGTTTGGCCGCGCCACTCTTCCGAATACTCATGGGTGCTTCTAAAACCTATTCTGGATAACGACTGAGCCACCACTGTGCATTATCCATCGTTGCTGGTAAAATGGAGTCCACGAATGAATGCAGATGTCCATAAAGCAGTTTAGCATAGCGTCTCTTTTTATATAAATTAATGAGTTGTTCAAGTGGATCAGAGAACCTAACCAATTTCACGTGAACATAAACCACAGCATGATGGAACCAACACCAGTATTGATAGCAACACTGTCGGCATGAAGTCTGAACTATAACCTCAACCATGTCTTATTGGGCTACGCTGTTCGTTTTCAGTCCTAGTGTGTCGAACTACCGACGTCACGGGTCCAGGTTGGACCACTGTTACTGTTTCAGGGTATTAAATTGATGCAGCTTCTGCTCTCATATACTAAACTACATAACGCTAAATAGATATTTGGAATTCTCTGTATTGAATGCGAATGTAATTTAAGAGAGAGTCGCTTGTCAGATAGCCTAAATGGTTCGTGATCAAACAATGTCTAACGTGGAAGATAATGCGTTCCTTTAAATGTTTCGAGTATAACAACGTGACACCCGAAATCTCGGAATGAAAAATGGTCATAGAATTAGAGAAAAGGAATTTTACATCAGTCTTCAGCCTATTATCATGGCTCTCTATAAATCCCTAACAGAGGATAGAAAGAGCGACACTGAAATCAAAAGGTGTATTGGAATTACGAGATATTCCTTCCAAAAGCTAAACAAAGGAAGGCAAAAGAAAATGTCGTTAAAAACATAGAAACGAGAACTGGACTGATATGTAATATCATTATCCGACCGTAGTCGACATAACTGAGCCACTCGAATGTTGCTCTATAATATGTACTACGCCAGGGCTACATACAGTTTTGAATTCATCTTACTTTCTCATAAAACTGTTGCCACCCAAGGCTATAAAACTCAGTACAGACACTTACATGAATGCAATGGATCCGACTGGAATTCGAACTTGGATCTACGATTCCCAGCCGCTATCCATTAAAAAAAGTCAAAACAATCCTTATCCCCCATAGCTGAACACTTTAATAAAAAAGGACACTCATTAGAAAACTGTAAATGTTTATTGATAGATTCTGATTTCAGTTCCACATACACACGCAGAAAAAAAGAAAAATACTGGATTTTAAAATTAAATACATATAAACTAGGGTTAAATAAAAACTTGGGTATTTTAAATCGTTATAAATATTTTAATAGTTAAACATTTTTTTAGATATAGTTAATTATTTTTTTAAACAACATCTGAAATATTATCACAGTTAGATTGACGTTAAGAATATTCGAACACGTTGGCTTTCCATATCACGTGACGTCCGGATCTCGCGACGGACGCTACTTTTAAACAAACAGTTATTTCTGTAGGAAGATTGAGGTCAATCTGAAATCTGAAATATATACATATATATATATATATATATATATATATATATAGATAAATGAATGCTTTCATAAAAAACATTATTATCTTTTTAATTTGAAACTTATGGACCGATGGATAAATTATCGTCTAAATTACGCAAAAATGAAAATAAGACTGACATCTTATTTTAACAGATATATTTACCAAAATTACACAAAAATATATTGAAATACGAAAAAGGAAATGCTTTCAATAAAATCGGTATTAGATTCAACTATGACTTCCAGACGACTTCGGAATCTCCTGCAACTCTTCTGGGTGGTCTCCTTGTTTAAGATGGTGAATGCTGCCATACTCCTTACCTTCAGTTTATCTTTGTTGTCACAAGGAGTTTTGTTGGTCTCACTCTCAACTACGCCTTACACATAATATCCAAAGGGCTTGCAGTCTGGGGAGTTAGATAGCCAAATTAGAAAGTTAGATGTGGTCACAGAAATGACTAGATTCGCCTTTCTGTGAGTCATGGTTGAGAGTCCTGTTAGAAGACATAGGGTCTTCCAGTAGTAACTATCTTGACTCCCGGTATTACCGACTCAAATCATTTATGTAGGCCCTCGTATTGAGCCTGTGGCTCTCAATAAAAATTCGATATTTTTTTCTTATAAGAACGATCAGAGTGAGTTGGAAGCTGCCGTGACTTCGTAATCATCATTAGACTCATCTAACTCTCTCCGAATCCTCAGCACAATCCTCAGATTGACAACCAAACACTCTGGAATATTCATACTGAAGCATACGGTGCGAATTCGAAGCAGTACAGTATGCCTTTTCGAAGTTTCTGGTGGAGTGAATTGTGTCATAGTGCTCTTTTTTGTCACAGAGTGTGTTCAACTGAGCCGACTTTATTCTGCCTGCGACAAAATCAAACATAAACAACGCACGTGACAAGAATAGAATTTACGAAAGACTGCGGAAACTGTCAAAAGCATGGGATTCTCTGTCAACAAAATGGCAAATGTAACCTTTTTCGCTGTCAATCTTTGCAAGAATATACAATGCAAAAAAAGAAAAAAAGGAAAAAGAAACATGCGAATTCAGGAACATCTGACAACAACTTGATGAACACCAAAGGTTTACACGCACAGAATCAAATTCTATTATATGATTCATGCCAATAAGTGCCGGAGACAGCATCGAATTTAACGTCAATAAGGAGCCGTTGATTTTAGAACATTTGATCTGTAGTGGGATGAGTATATACTGGGATCAGATTAAGATACGTTAAAAATGTCTTTGCCCTTAATCTCACAGTTGAGCATCAAGAGTGAGAGGCGACTTGGAAGGAAAGCCTGGAAGATAGCATATATGATAGGTTGTCCGAATAGAGCATGAGCAGTTGCACAAGCGTGTCGGTTGCATGTAAAATAGTTCTATAAGCATCAAAATTTACAGTGGCAAAGGGTTGAGAAAGTCCGCAAATCCACCCACGCTCATCGTGACATGAAATCAGAAAGAGGTGATGTTTACAATGAATAACAATGACTTAATGTATGAAAGATTTAGTGTCGTGTTCTTATTACACGTTACAAACATGACAGACAGACAGCTAGCTAGCTAGCTAGCGAGATAGATAGATAGATCGATAGATAGATAGATATGAAAAGTGATTGGTAGTTACCAACAAAGATAGCCAGACTTAAATATAGACAAACATATAAATAGATAGAATAAATAGATATGAACAGACAGATAGATAGATAGATAGATAGATAGATAGATAGATAGATAGATAGATAGATAGATCTGAACAGATTGGGATAGATAGATAGATAGATAGATAGATAGATAGATAGATAGATAGATAGATCTGAACAGATTGGGATAGATTCGTCTATAGATAGATAGATAGATAGATAGATAGATAGATAGATAGATAGATAAGAGGCTGGGATAGATAGATAGATAGATAGATAGATAGATAGATAGATAGATAGATAGATAGATCAACAGATTGGGATAGATAGATAGATAGATAGATAGATAGATAGATGGATAGATAGATAGATAGATAGATAGAACAGATTGGGATAGATTCGTCTATAGATAGATAGATGATAGATAGATAGATAGATAGATAGATAAGAGGCTGATAGATAGATAGATAGATAGATAGATAGATAGATAGATAGATAGATAGATAGATAGATATAAAGAGGCGAGGAAGGTAGGACTTGCGGTGAACAGATTGTGGTAGGCAAGCAAGAAAATAAAGCGAAGACGAGACTGGAAATATATCTGTTATGAGACAACTGCACTGATTAGTACCATTTCTGGGTTATTAAGTAAACAGGAACAGACTGGTCTGTTAATTAACCATCGATAACATTCATTTGATCCAAATTCATGCGAATGATCATACCACATTTGCCATGTCTTTTATTATATCCGAATCCTTAGAGGTTTGGATAAACCGAGGTAGATAGATATGAAATTCTGAAATATCGGGATGGGATTTTTCATTACCGCCGACTCAGCACCGTCGACTCAACACCACCGACTTAACACCAGCCAACTCTTTTCTGTGACAAGGCAACTCCAAGACAAATTACTACCACCCTACTCAGCACGATGTCAACGCAAGACTGGTGCGGAATTTATAGCGTCAGACTGGTGTAGGCTGTAATGCACACATTTATATGGTCGGCTTTGTGTCGGAATTTTGAACATTTGGATGTTTGTCTTAGAAGATTCTTAGATACAAAAGCCTATTCAGCAGGCAGACATTTAATTTTCAAGATCGGACAAATAAACATGCGTTAACAGCAAATAGAAGACTGCACACAGATTTGGAGACGGAGCAATATGAAGACTCATTAGTGGTTGTAAAATGTGCAAAACACCCTGATTCATTTTTCGATCAATTAAACGAATGTCCCCTCCATCTAATAAATAATTTTGAAAATTGTTTCTTCTTTTTCACAACGATGTTCAACTGAATAGTTATGAGGAATTGCATACAACTTTCAGGAAATTTTTTATTTTAAAAATAATATCTTGCATTGATAAATGATTTCTTAATAAATTACCTTTATTTGTTCTTAAAAAGTCGACGAAAAAAATATCTGTCATTTCATTGCGCGTGTTGAATCGGCGGCGTTGAGTTGACGACGCCGAATCGTCTTGCACCCCTGATATATATATATATATATATATATATATATATATATATATATATATATATATATATATATATATATATATATATATATATATATATATATATATGTGTGTGTGTGTGTGTGTGTGAAAAATATATAGAAAAGTAGACCATAAAATAATTATTTATTTAAAAATATGATTCCAACACGCTAGATAAGAGTTCTCATGTTTCAAAAACAAGAGCCGAAAACTCCAATATAATTACTTGAATTAAATTGAATTAAAGTAAGCTCTGTTCCATTTTCAAGCGAAATTTTTTTTTGGAATAACTTAGTTCTGAAATTTACGTGTTTTAATAGCATATTCATTATTGAAATCAAAATTTCAATGGTAACGGCTAAATCAATTGTTTAAATAAAAGGGGTGTAAGGGTATATATATATATATATATATATATATATATATATATATATATATATATATATACACATCCATGTAAAATGATAAAAAAAAATTAGTATAATTCCACTGTACGTTACATTTAATTTAAAAGGGAGCTCAATACACAGTTCACGTAAATATTATTTATTTTAAGATATTAAACAAAAACATCGCTACACTATAACAATCATGTTTCAATACAACGAATATGTCTCCTCCGGCGATGTCAAACCACTGGCGAACGAAAGATTAATTTAATTTCTAAAGCAGAATACTTTGAAAAATAGGCTTGTAAGCATTGTCGAAATTAAATAATCGAATGTAACCGACGCTAAATTCAAACCTACCAGGAAATACTTTTTTTTTTAATATGTGTCATGACACGACGTTGTCTGCATATAAATCCTAGACAATTTTCTCATGGACAGATACAAGTTGCTACATAATATCATAAGATGTATCGAAGTCTGACGCTCAACTTTCCAATTAAGTAAAAGCTAAAATTGGTAGGGAGGTAATTTACCACAATGCTAAAATTTTATATGGTCTTTCAGCTTCAGACATAAAACGTTATAGTTGATAAATAAAAGACCCCATTTCGTAATTTCTAAATAAATTAACCTGTTTGAAAAAAATACACCTCCATTTTAAACGTATACCATCATCCACAGAATGTAGGATGATCAACAACTCATCTAGCAAAAATATGTTTGATAAATACAGTGGTGTTTATCATACTACTTTAAAAATAATGGTTAGAAGTACACTAGTGTACTAGTATAGAAAATATGATAATATTGATCTGAGGAAAAGGAATAGGAAAATCATTTGGTCACTACTTCGTTTAAGCAAATGGTCAGTACTAAGTTAGACCAGAAGTTCCAACATTTAATTGATAAACATTTCCCTAAAAGTATTTCTCTTAGTAAAATATTTAACAGAATCACACTAAAACTAAGTTATACCTGCAGTGATAATCTTGAGAAGATTATAAAGAAATGTTGATAATTCATTTTGTAATGTCAACTAATACTCGTTGTCACTTTTGTAATGCTCGTTGTAGTAGAGCTTTCATAATCGTAGATAAAACTATAGTAACGCCATTGAACAATGTTGGTGTCAGACGCCTTCGAATAACACTCACACTAATACTACTAGCTCGATAATACTCGCTCGAATAGTCATCTGTGTAGTGATTCAAACAGAGAAATACTGTAGGTTCGTACAGTCGTAGAGGAGAAATAGAGATCCGAATAGTAATAGAGAATCGGATATAAATAGTGGTCAGTTGGATGCCACTTCCTACTTATGTGTTTCTTCTATGGTCATGTGATCCACTTAATTCAATAATGGGACCGGCTGTGTTTGCTCACTCGCGATTTATGTTCAAACCCAAGTGTCGGCAACGACACTTTATTCCTATATAACAATGCACATACCAAGATAAATACTGTTGATAATAGTAACCAATCTAACTGCAAGAATTCTAACGAATGTCCATTACGAAACCAATGTTTTCCCGCCACTCTTGTTTATCTAAATACTATTTCTGCAATAGAGAATCGGAATGTTGAAAACTTTTAGATTCGTAGTACTACCAATTCTCTTGTGACTACTCGGCATCAAAATATGTTATCCTTCACCAATAGTACTAATAAAAATAGTACTTATCTTTATAAATATTTCTGGAATTTAAACGAAGCTAATAAAATTCATAAGGTAAAAAGGAAAATTTTTAAAGAAGTAGAACATGTATACTTTTAAATGACCCATGTCTCTTATGCTAACATGCAAAAATTAGAAATTATCAAATTTTCTGGTAAAATGTACTTATTGAAACAAAGACGTGAATTAGCTGTAAATTGAAGGCATAGCGTAAAATTTACCTTACAATATGTTTAAACTTTGAATTTGCTGATACTTTTTTCTTATAGTAATAATCAGTAGAGGAAATGTGGTTCACCTTTATGGCTTACTTCCATATTTGTAAGAGTTATTTTGATTTAATATTGCTTTGTATTGATGTTTGTTTAGTATTATATACATCTTCTATGGATATACAGGTGTTAATTATTATATTTAATATCTTACATTGATTAGTTAGTATTGTTAGCATCTGACATGGCTACTCTTTATTGTATGGTTACATATTTGCCGAAGTCGTTCTGTATTTGTTTATCTGTTGTGTTACGACAAAGTTCGTACGATTATATAATAAATATCACCAGTCTTGTTGACAATATTGTTATCAGTCTGTTGCCTTTTTTATTCTTCGAATTTCATTAACCGGTATATTAAATCCATATATATATATATATATATATATATATATATATATATATATATATATAGAGCATGAGGATACATATATAGATAAATAACCATGTACAGAGAGAGAGAAAGAGATTTGAACTGCTTTAGATAGATAGATAGATAGATAGATAGATAGATAGATATGGGTACTTAGATGAATAGAGAGATAGATAGATATGGGTACTTAGATAGATAGATAGATAGATAGATAGATAGATAGATATGGGTACTTAGATGAATAGAGATAGATAGATAGATATGGGTACTTAGATAGATAGATAGATAGATAGATAGATAGATAGATAGATATGGGTACTTAGATGAATAGAGAGATAGATAGATATGGGTACTTAGATGAATAGAGAGATAGATAGATATGGGTACTTAGATAGATAGATAGATAGATAGATAGATAGATAGATAGATAGATGGTGACACTGACTTTTAAAATGTTTACAAAGTAAAATAAATCTAAAGACAAAGATAGAAAACGAAGCGATTTCTGTTGAAGAGCAACTGTTACATTTTCGGGTCGTGTCTTATTCTGTTCCTTCTAGAAACTGAATAATAATCTCATTCTGCACCTGCTATGCGCCTAGGCGTTATTTAGTGCAAACTTTTTATAACCGACTACACAAATATTCCACTTTGCCGAACAAACAGTTAAAATGTATTACAGTAATCAAAGCACCTGCTAATAAAAATGGGAGTGTAATATTAGTTGGCAAAATAAGAATAATTTAATTAAAAAACTTTGCTGTATTTGAGTCTTTTGTGATGATGTATATGGTAACGTGCTCAATCCCTGGGATAGTGTGTTTGTGCGTATGTATACATACACACACAGATATGGATACATATATATATATATATATATATATATATATATATATATATATATATAGATATGTGTATATTTTATCCATAAGTGTATTTTAGCATGTGTTTGTGTGTGTATACAGACACACAGACACATGTATATGTGCATGTGTTTCACACACACATACACACACATATATATATGCATGTGTGCGTGTCACACACACACACACACACACACACACACATATATATATATATATATATATATATAATATACAAAAATACATATATTAAAATAATAAGAAAAGACACTAACGTTTATTAACCTGTGTTCTTAGCTATTATTTTTAGTTAAATGTAACAGTGCTCGATACAAACGATAGAACATATTATTACAATTATTTTCTTTTTAAAATATGATTCCATCGTGACATACAAATTTTTATATTCCAAAACTGAATGTAAAATTGTAAATTTAATTACTAAAATTAAACTTAAAATCCAGAGTCACGTTCCATTGTCAAGCGATGCTAGAAATAACATACAAAGAAATGTATTTAATTTATTATCGCAGAAAATCTTAATTGTTTTTAAGGTTAAGGGACATTCAATCTATTTTGATTACGGGGGAGGGCTGGAGTTTAAATTCCCGAGACAATGTATCAAGTATATTTTATGGATGTTGAATTTTTATTGCACCCCAGTGACAGCTCGGTATTTAGTACTAAATTCACACGCCTATTGAACTTCTTTCTTACGTTCTTCTTCATTTGGGTGCGCTGTACTCCATCTACATCGTTAATTCCTAGGTACTTATAAGTTTCTTCTCCTCGTTTCCTAATCTTCGTGACAAAATCTATATCTATTGACTGTATTTCCTTAATGCTGCTTATCTTGAAAGTAACTTTTGCACATTTATCTAATCCGAAATCCATGTTGATGTCGCCATTGAAACATTTTATAATATGGAGGAGATCCTTGAACTCATTGTCGTCTTTGGCAAAGAGTTTGAGATGATCCGTCCAGTGATTGAGTACTTTCTTGATTAGTTTTTTACTATAACTATGGTTGATTAGTTCATGCACCAGGGGAATATGAACAGCCAAAACAGGAGTTACAAAGAGTTTTCTTGAGCGATTCCTCGTTGGATATGCACGCAGCTAATATTGGCAGTGTCCCTGGTGTGATTTATATATAATAAGATGCTCCACATTCCCATAGTGTGTTTAATGAAATTTACTATCACGTCAGAGATTTTGTACATTTTCTAAGTTTTAAGTATCCATGAGTATGACATAATATCAAAGGCTTTACGTTCATCTATCCATAATGTGCTCAGATTTCTACATCATCTCCTGCAGTTTTCCAGGATCATATTGTTTATAAGCAGTTCATCTTTGCAACCATATGAAGCTCTTCTGCATCCCTTCTTTTCCAGTGGAAGAATGTTGTTTGTTTCCAGAAAAGATTAAATACGGTTCGTCAGCACAGATGTGTTCAATTTATGCGTGGTGGACCGACATGTTATTGGTCTATAATTTTTCATGTCATCTGTTTTACTCGTTTTTGGCATTATATATGGAATACCTTCAGTAATCCATTCCGCGATTTCATTTGGATTGTTTATAAGCATTTATAGAGTTTGTGCAAAGGTTTTATGGTTTGATAACTGATGCTAGAGCCAGAAATTTGGCACATTCTCACTTCATGAGGATTTCCATTTTGGGGATTTCTTTAGAGTTTGCCTAAAGTTATTCGTGGTTATATTTTCCCAGTCTTATAGAGGTTTATGCGGCAATCGTTCTTCTTGACGTTGGATCAATTCTGCATTGGTGTCATATTCCTTATGGCGACTCCAAATAATCTCTCAATATTTCTGCACATTGTCAATAGACGGTGGCTTTTTGGCATGTATAGCTGCTTTTCCAATTTCCCTGTAAAATTTCTAAAAGTCCGTTTGGAATATTTTATTTTGGCGATAAAGTCTACAACGTTTATCGTATCGTGTTGTCCTTTGTGCCTTTAACTGCAGTATCTGTTTTGGCATATCCTTGATTGATGGAATATCATTTAGTGATTTAATTTTATATTTGCGCTTAGACTTCTTGCATTTGCATATTGAGACATTTGTCTTTCTTGTGATCTCATTTAATATCGAAATCTCGAATATAATTTCCTTTATTTCTCGCATCAGTGTTGCCTTTTAAGCTGGCTCTCATTTTCATTTTCATTTTCCTTGTTTTGACCCCAAGTTTCCTAGTAGCTGCTAAAGCTGTTCCGTATATGACATTGTTAAATTCCGTGAGGTTTCCAAGTGGTTTGTCCGTTAACAGTGTTTCCAGCCCGGTGTTGTATATCTACACAATCTGCATATTGGACTTTGTCATTTGAACTTTTCTGAGCTGGTCTCTTTCTGGCATTTGTGTGAGAGTTACTCTGCAGATTACTTGGATGACGTGGTTTTCGCTTCGGTGATTTCACCTCTATTATTTTCCAGGAATTCTAACCTAATGTAGCTGGACTTATCTTCAGTGCTACCGTCTGGATAACAGCGGGTTACGTCATATGTAGATTCTTCGGTTTTACTTCCTCGGAGATTATTTCTTATCTCATTTATTTTATTTTTTAACTCATCCTCTCTCATATAATGTATTTCTACTCTCAACTCTTTATTGGTTCAGTCTTGGTTTATTGTAGTCTGTCTTATATCTAGTTAACCTTATCTGTTTCTGCATTTGAGTGTTTTCTCTTTCATACGATATCCATTATGTTTGGATTGAGATGAGGCCATATTACACTTCCTACCATAGTTCTCCAAATTTGGTATGTCTGATTCGTGATGTTCTTTTCCGGATTTTCGAGTGCCGTGAAAAATCATGACATGGCTTGTTGATACTCTTCGCAAGGCCACTTCGTTCGCTTTCCCTTTATTAGTTGATTTGGCATTGAGTCGCTTGTTCTAAGTTTGGAAATAGTCCAGTTCTGACGCTGTTGGAAGAGTTTCTTCCAGTGACAATTCTTTTTCGGACTCAGACTGGTTTCCCTCTGAGGTACGCGACCCTTGTTGATCCGGGTGACGGCCGATCCGGTATAAAAAAAATATGTAATCATTGAGATTTTTACATTTTTGCGCATTATCCTTGAACGCCAAGGGGTAATTTTGTTCAAGTTACCAGCTCTAGGATGGCAGTCGACCAAGACTAGAAAGCTCATCCTGCCCTCAAGATAGTAGGGAGTATATTCATATACCCATGGGTGTAGCATAGGCATATAGAGATGGTACAAAATAATTTTTAACTTAGTATAAGTCGCAGGGACTACTATCAGATTAAATACAAGAGGTGGGCATAGTTTACAAATAATATAATAATACAAAATTAAAGAATTAAAGTTAAATAAAGTCATAGAGACTTAAAATGAAATTAAAAAGTAAGAAAGATGTAAATTGCATAAACTTTATGATTGATTACATGTAGAGATGCAGGCACAGAATGTTGTCGTAGTTAGCTCCTCCTTTAGTTCCTTAACCCTTCACCAGGGGTCTCTCTCCCCTGGTTATAATAACTGGGTGACCCTTCGCCTCGACCTCCTTTTTTCCTCAGGCTTTCAGCCTTACCACCTCGCAGATGTGAACGCTCACAGATACAGCGTTTCCCAAATTCTGGGAACACGCTAAGAACAATACACGTACGTACGAACACTCACCACAACACGACACACATAATATTCACCACACGCACTCTGTCCATGTAACTTGTAACCTTTAACTTTTTATTAATACATATATGTGTTTACATATATTTATCGGTTTTCTTTGGACTTAATTAAAGTCCAACTTTCTCATGTAGTTGGACCGGCTAGCAGGAAATGTTTACCCTCGTGTGTTTTACATACCATCGCCCAACGGTCCTTTACAATGTCATTCAACAGATGTTCAACTTTGCGACGCCAATGAAAGTGATACTTATCAAAGATACATCATCCCCACCCTACAGTTTGGCGGAAGGACCATCAAGAAATTCATTAAACAAAGGAATAGATAGAAGCAAAAAACTAAATACATTTTAAATGTGGGGTCATTTATCAACCTGCTAGCCACTAAAATTGAAAATTTCACTAAAAAAGAATCAGTCAAAAATAAGAGCATTGTCGAATTAGTGCATCCATACATAAGCAAAAAGAGGAAAAAACGCCAGTCAATACGATCCTTACCCATGAGCATACACACACAAACATAAATATAGTCATCCGCAGACAGACTGTTTCGCTGAATGACAGCTCGTCGGTGTGGTTAGACATCCGATTGCTTGAAGCTGGGACAGAAACCTGACCGATTTGGCATCAGTCAGAGATTCTCCTCCCAAGCTATCGTCGCACGGCAGAGCGGAAGGGAAATTTTAACGTTTTTTACTATGTAAAAGAGGTCAGTGGCTGCGAGAACTCGATTCGAATAGAAGAGCCTTGTATTAGTAGCAGCCGCCATTGTTTACAAAATGACCCCATATCACACACACACTTTCACAAACTCACACACACACACACACACACACACGCACACACACACACACACACACACACACACACACACACACATATATATATATATATATATATATATATATATATATAAGTCCAACTCCCACCAATACCTTCCGACTTCCGGTGTTCTATAAGTTCATATAAGTTCTATAAGTGATGTTCACTATACACAGATTTTCAACCTGCCTCAGGAGATCTAGCGATCAAACCCAGATAGCGTGATTCTGAGAGATTTTCTTCCAAGGTATATATATATATATATATATATATATACTCGACTCTCCCGTCGAGTTCGACAAATGAGGGTCAAACAGATCAGTTCCTAGGAAACCGAAAGCCCGGCAACAGCACATGAGATTTGATCATAGTGGTGAATATTTCGTGCAGGACCATACATACTTTTTGAAGGGCCGAATACAGAGACCTGGTGCACTGTGTGTGTGTGTGTGTGTGTGTGTGTGTACACACACACACGCACACACACGCACAGATATATTATGAAGATATAAAGATAAAATTATAAAGAAAGGTTATGTCGAGAAAAAGAAAATACGGAAGGATCCGCTAGAGGTGCGGGGAAAAAAATTAAAAACATAGATAATAAAAAATAAAAGAATAAAAGACAATTTGAAAAAAGTAATCTTCTTCTTCTTCTTCTTCTTCTTATTATTATTATTATTATTATTATTATTATTATGAATATAAGAAAATTATTCAAATATTTCTCTCGCTGTCACCATTAGATACCTATGTCGTAAATAGAATATTCAAATGCATTTTGCATAATGCCAAAAAGAACCTTATAAAATAGATGTCTGGTTGAAATTTAATAATGTTCAGAAATTTAAAAGAGTTAACAATAAATTATATTACAACAAACTTTTCGCAAAAAGTAAGACATGCACCGAAACGAAACTTGTCAAGAATAAAATTATCTTCTTTTGTATGCCGCATCAGACCAATAGTTTGCCGATCATGACTCTTCATAACTTCATAACTCATGTGAGAGAAAAAAAATTGCTATTTTTTCTCTCTCTCTCTCTCTCTCTCTCTCTCTCTCTCTTTGCTAAGGTTTCCGTCCTCAGTTCCGCCAGCCATTCAAACTAGTCCGTCAGGTAAGTGATTCGACGCCTTCCCCTATTTTTTTTGTCCGCGATATGGAAAACGATCTGGTAAAGTGGTTAATCATGGACGATAAAGCAAAGGACCTTCCCTCCATGGAATTTTTTTTAGCAACCATGAACATTAATTCTCAAAGTGCATCCCATTATGGCAATTTTCTATCGGTTTTCTAAAGGATTTCTTATTGTGGACATCACGTAGTAGAGTGCTCGATTTTCCAGCAATTCTCGCAGACGATTACTGTCATGCTGAATAAGATGCTCACTGCGATCTCCATAGACCGATTATAATGTCAACCTAAGTATCGAAATTGCAGTTTAGTCTCCCAGAACGATTCAAATTTTAACAAGTAGGTAATTACTTCGATGTAGTGAGTTCGATCCTTCTAATTATTGACGCAAGCTGTTAAGGGCTTAAACATTCAAATTTCTTTTTAAAAATATCTGAGCCTTTAAAAATTGCGGAAATGCTTTCATTTTAATTAACGTAAGTGATTATGATATTCCATATTTCCCTTTTTTATTATAAGGAAAGTGCTACGTATTCTTGGGAAAAAAGGGAGAGTGGTCCCCTAATGCCTTCTCTGCCGTTTTGAAATAAGAATTTTCCTTCATTTAGAGTGGTCGACGTCTGAATATCAAGAACTCGGACGACCTTACTATTTAATCCATTGGTGTGGCGAGAAGAAACATATACATGCGTGTCCTATTACTGCGAATATGAATAGCAACATACATACCCCGAATTTGAATTCGGCTCGCCAGTTCACTTTTCAAGACGATATCCGATATACCACGCCCACTTTAATATAAAGGTATTAATGATTATTTAAAATAATTATATTTGGGTGAATTTCAAGTAAGAAGTGAAATAATTCATAGCAAGCAGGTTGTTTACTCAGAGAATGTCTATATATCAAAATCCTACCTTAGGTTGTTCTGGACCATTTTCTTAACAATTGGTTAAACGCTAAAATCACAGACTCGTACAACTTGCATTTTCTGCAGGTATTTATTCCCAATATCCATACGTTTTTTTTTTAATATTTTTCCTTCAATATTCCTCTCTATTAGGGCTTAAATCAGTTGATACTAACATGGCTGTATGAAGAATGTCTTATTTTTTCTGACAAGATGATTCAGGCTTAAAATCAGCTTGCGAATAAACACATACGTGTATCGCCCATGTATATTACTGCGGCAGTTTCAATTTTTTTATTTTATTTTGATTACATCTGTTTTTATTCCCGATATTTAATGATTATATTCTTAAGTTTAGATATATTTTTTCAAATGCGGCCGTTATTAGAAACGGTAGATTGTAAAACATATATATATATATATATATATATATATATATATATATATATATATATATATATGTGTGTGTGTGTGTGTGTGCGTGCGTGTGTGTGTGTGCATGGGACATAAAACAACGCTGCACAATTGTGTTTGTATACATATATCTATAAGGAGAATAGACATAGAGAGAGAGATAAAATAATCTTTTATACGTTTCGTTGAACGTGAGGGAAATTGATTGAAATGTGTGTATCTATGCACACAAATATATATATATATATATATATATATATATATATATATATATATATATATATATATATATATATGTGTGTGTGTGTGTGTGCAAGTTCCATTGAAGACGACTGACATGATACTACATTTAAGGTTTTATTTATTTTTCTTGCATTCGTGTAAGTTTTTTTTTTCCTTTTCTAGACATAAAGTCTGTCAGAATTCTCCGGAAACTTTATATATCCTATATATATATATATATATATATATATATATATATATATATATATATATATATATATATAATTTGAGCTATTGATCTTCTTCAAACATTCTCCCTTACAGAATTTGTTGCAGAGTTCTTTCAGTGCCATCTGCTTATCTTATATTCTTCAGACTGTCCCCAAACGATAAATGTTGGTCGGATTTCAAGTTTTCTTAGGATTGCCTTGTTTTGTGAGTTGAATAAATCCGGCGAGAAATCGCTACCTTGTCTTACCCCCATTTCTGCTCTTGTGTATTCGCTCAGTTCATTTGCTATCTGTTTGCAGACGGTCTTAAATTGTCTGCATTATTCTAGTATCTTTCCTTCAACAACAGAGTTCCTCGCAATTCTAATAAATATATATCCTTCCAAATGCTTTTGCGTCGTTTATTACACATAGAATGTTTATTCTTTGCAGTGTTACTGTTAGCTCTGAATAAATTACATAAATTAACTGGTCCGCGTGTCAACAACTGTTAAGGGTTTGCTTTTTAGAATAATTGTTGTAGATTAGAATTCATTTCACCTTCCCCAAGCCACTTATTTGTCAGCTTCGAAACATTTTCGTATATTATTTTCGGTCCTGCTGAAAAAATTAAATATATTTTCAAATGGAACTGTAATTTTATAAAAAGTTGTATGTACTTTTTTTTTATTTACAAAATTGGTCTTGATTTGCTGTCTCACCCTCAGTCCCTTACACGCCATCATACGTTTACCTCCCTGAGCGTTTTCTATTAACACATTTATGGAAATTGTTTGTGTAAGCTCTTCGCCAGGGTTCCTAGACTATGAATTTCAGCGCAGCATTAGACTGGCGTGGAGATTTTATCAATTTACAGTTTAGTTGGCTAGATGTAGCCGTAAGTTCTATGCTGACAGTTTCCTTTCACACTTCCGGTTCTATGCTTTCCAGCCAACTTTAAATTTCAACAAGTTAAATGTAATGTCAATCGCTATCTACTGTCCTGACTCTTCTTCTGTATTCGTTCCTTAGTAATGATTCCGTTTTCTAATTCTTACTCACCCACTAACTCTTTGTGTCTTAGTGGCTTTACAGCCTTGATAGGGGTGAACTCAACTAAACAAAATGCTAAGTATGAAGTTATCAATGCTGCAAGCACAATTTTAATCTCATCATTTGTACAACATAATTAAAAAAAGATAAGTTTCGAATATGAGTTTAGGTCTGAGTTTCCGATTTCTTCTAAAGTTTTCTCTTTCACATTCACTCCCAGTGACCTCATGATTCTTAGTGACATTATCACCTTGCATGGGGTGAAATGATTAAAAAAAAGAACATACAAAAAGTTACCAATACTCTTTAAAAAGTCAGTGATCGATTTGACTCTGTATTTATACTATGAATATGACCCCATTTTCAAAATGATTAAACAAAAATCTATATATTTTGGTTTTGGTTAGGTTTGGTTTGTTTTACGGCATATCAACCAGAATGGGTCATTTAATCCCGACAACTTTTTGTTTGCTGGCAATATTATTTTAAAAAATGTATTGTTGGTAATGTTTTTTTTAAAAAAAAAAAACGTATTGCTGGTAATAGTTTTTTTTTCTTCCAAAATTTTATTTCTGGTAATAATTTTTTTAAAAGTAATTTCTAGCATAAAAAAAAACTATTTTTACACTTTCATAATCCTTTTTCAGTCAGTTTCGGGGTTAACTGTTTGTACGTAGCTGGGACTCTAACAGGTGCTACCACCCCGAATCAGGGTGGACCTGTGAACACCAGCAAGTAAGAGGTCGTTCCACGCTCCTCAAAACCTCCTGCTCAGAGGCCTTGCTATTGTATGTAGTTTATTGTGTTACGCAGTACGCGGATGTAGTTTATCGTCATACTCAGGACGCTTTTTTAGTCCTAGTTTGAGGTCTAACTATTTACATATAGTTGAGACCATAACAGGTGCTATCACCCCGGGTTAGGGTGGATGTGGGAACACCAGCAATTAAGAGGTTGTTCCACGCTGCTCAAAACATCCTGATCAGAGGTCTTGCTGCTGGATGTAGTTTATCGTCTTACCCAGGACGCGGATTTAGTTTATCGTCATACCCAGGACGGTATATATTTTGAAAATTGTTATATAATTATGAATAGGGTGTTAGTGCACCATATCAACTTGAGCCACTGCAGGTGTGGTGTATCTTGGGCAAGGCAGTCCCTTCGGACTCCAAGCTGGTTTGTATTAGGTTGTTCCAAAAGTTTGTAAACACTTGCAAAAAATTGAAATTTTACTCGCCAAGTAATAACAAAAACAACAAAAATTATTCCTCAAAATAAAGACCATCATTTTCCAAGACTTTCTGCCATCGATCTGCAAGCTTTCGGATCTGGTGAAACTACTATTCAGCCGACTTCGAATCAAAGAATTTTTGACACGCTTCCTCGACTTCATCAAACGAGTCGAATCGGCGCCCCTTTAAAAAGTGTTGCATTGAGCGGAAAAAGGCCGTAATCTGATGGAGCACAGTCAGGACTGTAGGCTGGATGTGGCAGAACCTCAACGCCGTCCAGCTCTTCAAACTTGTCTTTGGTCTTCCTGGCGGTGTGTGGCTTGGCATTGTCCTGTTGCATCAAAGCGCGCTTTCGGTTGATCAGAGCCAGGTACTTTTGTTTCAACTTTTCGTAAACCCGCTCCAGTTGCTGACAGTAAAGTTCGGCACTGATGGCACGACCATTCGGAACCAAAATGCACGATTCCTTCAAAGTTCCACCAAACGCACAACATGACTTTCTTGCCGAATCGATCTTGTTTTGGAACCGACGGTGTCTCTTGCCCTTTCTGAACCCATCGCTTGTCTCGATTGTGCTGGATTGTGTTGCATAAAAATTCAATTTTTCGCAAGTGTTTACGAACTTTTGGGACAACCTAATATTTAGAGTTTAGCATCTCCTAGTTCAAGGTTATATGTTCCGAATTGTCCTGTTATTTAATCAGAGTTGGAGGTGGAGAAATGGATTCCTACCTTTCCCAGTGGTATAAGCACGTGCGTGAATATAACGAACTTGATTGGAATTCGAACACGGCTCTCCGATTACACAATCCCAATCGATATCCATATTGAAAATGCCACTAAGACGTCAGACGGCTAATAGAAGTGAAACAAAACGAAAATATTTTAGAAGCCACCAGTAACCGAATAATAGTTTAAGTTTCAGAGTCTAGTTGGACATTTTAGAAGTATATAGTTCAAGTAGAATTAAAGAGAAACAGGAACCCCTATCCTAAACAGGAAACAAGGGAAAAACCTCTTGTTCAAAAGATAGGAGAGGAGTGTGAACCGGATGATAGGTAAATTGCACTTAAATTCAACAAGTACATGTACCATAGCAAAGAGCTCATCCAAACAATTACCATAAAAGTTTTATAGAAAAGACACAAAGAGACGACCTTACGCCTTTGGGGAAAGTAACTGCAGCCGAGCAGCCAGATCACGACTGATAATATTGCTGATTCTTCTTTGGGTTTTATCAATGAACACAAGGTAAATAACAAGAGTGCCATATATCTACTTCATGTGAGCTGCGAATATGAGGAGGCGGAACGAACCACTCTCCTGAAAGATAGCATCAAACATGCTCATTGAAGGCAGTGGGGGATTTTTAGATGACTAATGAAGAGCAGTTTCGTTTTGGAACCGTTAAAATTAACAAGACATACTTTTCCCTTGGTTACAAGAGACTGGAGATCGTTTTGGGGCATAGGTCACAAATTTGACCTTAGCGAACTGATCAGAATTACTGTCGAAACTGGATGTTAGCATCAGCCATGCTATGGAAGGCAAGAAAGGGGGTCACTGAGAAATATTAAAATCATTATCTCGAGAAGCTTTCTCATCTCAAATAGTTTGAAAACTGTTGTAATTTCGAATGTCCAACGTTAATATGTAGAACAGTATTTTCCAGTTCAAAATTGAACGGTTCATAAATTTTGGCTCATTTTTGAACCAATGTCATTGGATGAGACGATATGAAAATAACGAAATACTGGTCGAAATCGGAAGTTAAATTGTTAATAGGTATTCCGCAAGTAGATTATAGCCCAATGTAAATATTGATAAAGAGACTGATTCCCCCAGGTCTACTTTATCCAAGACACGCCACTCAGGACCGACTATATCTTCGTCATTCAATCCAGAATTGAGCAGGGAACTCCGCTGAGAAGAGCCCTTCGACCACACCTAGCTATGGCACGATGATGATGATGATGATGAGGATGATGATGATGCTGCTGCTGCTGCTGATGATGATGATGTTAGTTTCCACGATTTGTAAGTGCGTCTATTGAGAGAAGACAAAAAAAAAAGCTTAGAAAAAATAAAGCCGAATCCATTAGAGTCTTCACAGAAGAAATACTGTTACTAAATTTCACACAAATATAAAAAAGCGGACAAAAATAAAATGTCCTTTCAATTGCAATTCTAAGAATTACTAGTTCCACTCTCTGCATTTCTTTGAGAGCACCGATTTCAGGCTTAATGGTGCTCAACTGTTGAGGAATTCAAACATGCTTCCTGCGAGAAAGGCTAGTCTGATTGCAGATCCTTCGCTTAACGGCCATATTCCTATGCGATTTGGTCGATTAAAGTTGCTAATGCAATTGCTCACGTGCCTCTAATTGGCTACATTTCTCTGGAGCATAACCCCTTTCCACACACATGCATGAAGATGTCTCTCTGCCTTTCTCTCTGTCTGACAATCTATCTATCTATCTATCTATCTATCTATCTATATATATATATATATATATATATATATATATATATATATATTATATTGTGGATTTGGGAAGCGAACCCAATTTTATAAAAGTTTCATTGAAGACGACTGACAAGGCACAAATATACAGAGGAACTGGTTCGAGTAAAGATTCCTTGGTATGGTGTTACCTCGAAATGAGATGATAAGATATATTTTAGGTTCAATACTGTCGAGTGACTTCGTACATCACTTGTTACACCATATAAAAATTCAACATTCGATAATCAAACAAGAAATATGTCGTAAAATTAACCAGCTTAAAATAACCTAAAAAATAATGAACATGACTACGTCTTGACTATTCTATTCACACACACACACACACACACACACATACCGTGTGCGAAGGGTAAATTGTCGCTATTTTATATTTTTAATTTCGCGCATGCGCTTTGTTTATGTATTTATTTTGTCGACTGTACAATATAGTCGGATTGGTTGGCCACCGTCTGTGAGAAAAAAAGGGCAAAATGAGGTATTTACTCCGCCACAAAATTGTAAACGGCATTGTGTACTGCTTGATATTCGCGCCTTATACGCTCGAATACGAACGTTTCACAGTATTTGCGTGGACTTCTGCTTGTGATTCATGGTGCAGTCTTCTTACCAGACATAGAGTCTTTCAACAGCCATCCTCTTGACCCAGGGCAACACTCTCTACTCCAGTTTCTATATGTAGGCGTCCGTGTTGAATCTGACACTCTCATGAACACATTACGGAGGTCTTTTCTTATTAGGACGATCAGATTAACTCTTCTTTCGTAATCACAATTAGATCCATCCAAATCTTTCCGAATCCTCTGCACTGTCTTCTGATCCTCTTTTTCTCACAAACGGAGCCCAACTGACCCTACTATACTGTGCAGATGACAAAATCAAAAATAAACAACGCGCATGCGTGAAATTACAAATAAAACATGGCGACTATTTACCTAATGCACATTGATTATATATATATATATATATATATATATATATATATATATATATATATAGAGAGAGAGAGAGAGAGAGAGAGAGAGAAAAAGTCAATAGAAAAACTGTATTATTAGCCGACTCGTTTCGTCCAATGTGGACTATTTCAAGACAAAACCGAAATGTAATTATTAAAAACAAAGAAACTATTAACAACAAAACAAAATGTCCTTAGAAACTGGAAGAATTTAGAACATGTTGTTTTGTTGTTAATAGTTACTTTGTTTTTAATAAATTAATTTCTTTTTTGCATTGAAAAAGGTGTACGGGAAGCAAGATATATGTTTCTACTGATGAGCCACGGAAAAACGAGTAAGTTTCAATATGTAGGCCTTCAGATGATCCTCCTCCTTGACGATAATCACTGGTGACACGATATTTCAAAGTCTCTTCCTCATTTTCCTTTTACTTACACACGTTTCTTTTCGTTCTTATAGACATCAGCCATGCAAGTAATTCGAGGGACCAACTAGAGAACATCCTGGGTATGACGATAAACTGCATCCGCGTCCCCGGTAAGACAATAAATTGCATCCGCGTCCTGGGTATGAAGGTAAACAGCATCCGCGTCCTGGGTTAAGACGATAAACTATATCCAACAGCAAGACCTCGGATCAGGAGGTTTTGAGGAACGTGGAACCACCTCTTAATTTCTGGTGTTCCCAGGTCCACCCTGACCCGGGGTGGTAGCACTTGTTAGGGTCCCAGCTATGGGCAAATAGTTAAACCCGAAACTGAGCATTATAAAAGTGTAAAAATAGGTTTTAATACCAGAAATACTTTGTAAAAAAATATTGCCAGAAATAATGTTTAAAAAAAAGATCTATTACCAGCAATATATTTTTAAAAAAAAAAAAGACACTACCAGCAATATATTTTGAATAAAATATTACCACCAATACATGTTTTAAAATAATATTACCAGCTATACATTTTTGAGGAAAAAAAAAATTATACCACAAATAGATTTTTGACAAAACAAAATATAACCAGAAAAAAAAGTAGTCGGCATTGAATAACCCATTGAGGTTGATATACCGTAAAACACAATAAACCAAACCAACGAAAGACTGCATCGAACTGTTCATAACTTTGATTTCATTTATTTTTTTTATCCCTCCGTAATATGATTTCAAATATAATCAGTAATTGCTGTCTGTCTGTCTGAATTCCTTGGTTTGTGTTTTTTGTTTGTTTTTTAATTAATTTATTTTTTTTAACCCGGGCTCACATGATTTAGCCATATACTATTTGCAGGATATATGTATTAGGAAGATTAAAATGATATTACTACAACGATACTTAATTTTCAATAATAAAGAGAAAATTAAAATATTTGAGTGAATAATGATAAAATGGGTA
>CAHIKZ030001502.1:1777500-1835000 GCA_903632075.3 Acanthosepion pharaonis | reverse complement strand
TTATAGCCGATGCTGAGAATGCTTAACACCCCTTCCGACACATAATTCTATCAACAAAAGCATTACTTTAGTCGGATGAAGACATTCTAAAGGACGAAACGCCTTACACATTTTTCCCACCTTGTCATTCGTTAGCATAAACTTATTCCAATATATATAAATGTATATATCCTACTATTCTTCTCTCTCTCTCTCTCTCTCTCTATATATATATATATATATATATATATATGTGTATGTGTGTGTGTGTGTGTGTGTGTGTGTATGTGCGTGTGTGTCTGTAAATAAAGAAAAAAAGAAAGAAAGGAAGGAAAGAGAGAAAGCAAGGACGGAAGGATGAAAGAAATCAAGGTAGGGAGGAAGTTAAGAAAGAAAGAAAGAAAGAAAGAAAAAGACAAAGAAAGAAACAAAAATTTCAAGTAAATGACAATGGCAACAATGTAACCACGAAAGGCAAAGCGATTGATAACGAAAGAGAAAGAAAGAAATGGACGCCTTCCGAAAAAAAAGAAAGGAAAAAGAAATAAAGAATAGAAGGAGGGAAGAACGGAAAACAAAGAAAAAAAGAAAGAAAGAAAGAAAGAAAGAAAAGAAACCAAGCAAGAAAGAAAGAAAGAAAAGAAAAGAAAGAAAAGAAAGAAAGAATGAAAGAAAAGAAAAGAAAAGAAAGAAAGAAAAGAAAAGAAAGAAAAGAAAGAAAGATACAGAAATTTCAAGTAATTGACGTTGACAACAATGCAAATATAGAGGTGTAACCACAAAAAGCAAAGAGATTCAGAACGAAAGAGAAAAGAAGATAAGGAAACCTTCGTTTGTCGGGGTAAACAAATGTTTCTCATCAAATATATCAACGTGAAGTCCGTCCGTCGATGAATATTATTCCATTGTATCATGACATTTTCCTGCTGTCATCTATTTTATTTCCGATTCTCTTACTTTCGACCGACGTTAAATTGTTGTCGCCATGATTGTCTGGTGGAAAGATATTTAGCCTCAAGCGAGGCAATGGCGTCCGATAGGGGAACAAAAGACTCCGCCGTCTGTCGGCAACGTTGGTAACCCGCCAAAGTCAATAAGGTGTTATGGCATTGTCATATTTCGTGCATATCTCGCCGATTATCAAACCATGCCAGAAAAAGTAGGAATAGGTAAAAGCAAAACAAGGAATAAAAACGGAAATAATCAAACCACGAAACGAAGAAGGTTGGGTTGAAAAAAAAAAAAACATCTAAAATAAAAAATACGAATATATATATATATATATATATATATATATATATATATATATATATATATATATATATATATATATATATATATATATATACTGTTATGGAACTTACCCAAAATAATAATGGACTATTCCTGACATTATAAATACTGCGCCTCTCAAGAGGTATGAGGATGTTGTATGAGGATGTTGTTGCGGACACTTGAGTTTGAACATAGATTACCAGTGACTAAACACAGGCGATCCAATTATTGTATTAAGTACAAGTCTTATCCAAAACAGATAACTGAATTTTTTTTTTATTTTTTTTTAGTTAGCTGTTTTGGATAAGACTTGTTGTTTATGTCCATCGTCTTTGTCAAATTGAACTGAATTGTATTTTAATGAATATTGTCTTGAAAAAGGTTTATTAAACCGAAACGTCAGACGTCGACATTTCATTCATTTTAAACAACATAATTGCATTTAAGGATTTTTGTTTGTTTTTTTTTCAAATTTTCTTTCATATATATATATATATATATATATATATATATATATATATATATGTATGTATAATGTGTGTGTCTTGTGTGTGCATATATATATATCTATATATATATATATATATATATATATATATATATATATTGACAGTTTTTATATAATTTATCATCCGAAAAGAAAAAACAAATATTAGAGCGCATGAGAAATTGTATAAAAAACAAAAGAAAGGCGCCATATTTGTCGTATTCAACGAAATGTGCTTGAAAGAAGGATTGCTGCCTAAATACACACACACACACACACACACGCACATTGTAAACTGTTAAATGTAGCCGTCTCTTCTACTCCAATAGCTTTATATCTCGCACCTCTCGACCGTGGAACTCCCTTCCCTATTCCTATATCCCTGACAGCTATAATCTCCAACTATTCAAATGTAATGTCAATAGACATCTCCAGTTGTCTTGATCTATGCACTATCCTTCTCTTCATCCTTTCCTCTATCACTCCTATCTGCTCTCGCTCCAAATTTTATGTAACCCCCTACGGGCTAGTAACTTCTAGCCTTGCTTGGGGTGAAATGCTTAAAACACACGCGCGCATGCACACACACACACACACACACACACACACACACACACATATATATATATATATACATATATATATATATATATATATATATATATATATATATATATATATATATATGCTACAGCATGGAATTGTTTCTCTTAAAGCAAACTTCATCGGACGGCCTAGCTCTTTCTTAACATAATCTGAATATCTTATTGATATCTCTATCCCTGGCTATCTTCCTCTCTTTCAGAAGGACTTGTATGTCCATATGCATGTTTTTAATTCGCGAACAGGACAAGGGAACTAACTCTTACCTGTCCGTACTATTCTGTCATGTTCTTTCAATTTTCACTAATAAACCAAGTCATTTATCTATTTTTCCTTGTCTCACGGTTTCACTATTGAACTAGCAACCGACTCTTCTATTGCAACACGTTCCTTTATCGCACACATCACTTATCATCGGGAAGCCCGAATATCAAGAACTGTATTGTATCATATAACAGAAAGATTGTCATTCCCGGAAGAACGAATTCTGGAGAAAACATAATGAAATTATTGTTAGGTCAACCTATTTTTACTGTTTTGCTTTTGTCGAGAGATTCGGTTTTACATAATTGGTATTAAATCGATTACGATTGAAATAGGTTTGTTAATATGGTATTCAACTCCTGTACTGAAACGTGATGCGAATTACCAAAATCTTGTTACACAGCATCTTCCCACTTCTTGTACTCGTCACCATTTCTCAGCATAGGTTCTATAAGCAGTTCTTGAGAAATGTTCTATTTCATATTTTCCTCACAGAATATACTTTAGCGATGTCAAGGTCATTAAAACCAATTGAATCGAAGGCGCTTTTTCAAAGATTATGAGAGAGGACCTTATGTCCATTTTCTTGATTTAAGATTTTATCTTTTAATCTTTCTGAATTTTTTTAAATGCGGTGTTAACAATTTTTTTATAGTAAGATTCACTAGTTGCAAGGCCCGAGAGCCACTCGAGGGAGACGGTTACTTTAGGAGGCAATTTATGCGAATATGAGTTAAAGATAACGATTAACCCTAGCTTTGAACAGGTTAAGTGATCGGGAAACATTCTCTTGATAACAGTGCTTCCCGCGAAGAAGCTGTTCGTGTGGAACTTACTTCTCACCGATGGTATACTGAGGTAATGTGGCTGGTTTGATACTATGTAAGTGGCATGGCGTGTCATTGCCTTAAAGAATTTCATTGGATTCATATTATTTGTCATCGAACTGTTATCTTCATCTTTATAGTTATTATCACATTATTATTGTCTTTTGCGTGGGCGGATTTTGAGTTCAAAATTTTCCCTTGTGTGTCTGGTATAACTGCAAGATTAGAACACAGCAAATTTACAGAATCAAACACTGAAAATCTCAAAATGGTATCCGAGAAATCTTAAAAAAAAAACTTTGAACTTTTAATACAAAATACAGTAGATCTTCCTTTAAGAAAATTGCCAAAAGAAAAAAAACAATTTGAAAATTTCGAGGAGGAGGAGGGGTACCGTTATTTAATGGGAATATTAAATGTTCTCTCGTATGGAAATATTTAGCATTCATTGGCCAAAAAGTCAGTAATACTATCGGTTGGAATTCATAAAATCTTTGTAGTCAAACAAATTTTTTTCAGGAAAAATAGCCTTCTTAGTTTCAGTAATTGTTATCGCTCTTTCCAGTATTGACGGGAGTTTCCTTCCCAAACTTTTGTTTTAAGTAGTGTGGAATAGCAGCATCTTGATTATGCCATTATTTTCTTTTCGTGGTACATGTGATAATCATATAACTGATAAATGAGAAATATTACGATATGTATTTAGAATTCAGGTAAAAGTAAAAAGAAAACATGATGCTTCCTTTGATTATAAGCTTAACCCAATTTTTATAAAGGTATTTCTTCCTGTCTTATGTCATTACGTACATATTTATATTGAATACATGTCAATAATAAAAACATTTATATGTGTAGATATGTTCGCTTATCGTCTGGTTATCACACCTCCCCGACCCTTAAGAACAAGAGTAGAGTTTTTTTTCCCCCATTTCCAGCTTAGTATTGGGATTCCTTTTCCTTATAAGGTCTTATTCAACACTATACTTCTAATGTTTCTTCGTGAAATAAGAAATTTTATTTACTATTTTATATAGTTTTCCCCTCTCTACTCATTTGGAGTATATAGGTTCTTCTGTCGTCGGAGTCATACTTCTAACCTGTCTTTTGAACAGGAGTAGAGGTTTTGGAATTGCTCTTTGCTTAGAATCGGGTTTCTGGTTCCTTTTAAAATATTTATATTCTCTTTTATTAACTGTAATCCCTCGCGTTTTACTGGCATTAGCGCCTGAACTGCTAATAAAACGCCCTGAAATGATGTGGCTTCTGTTATATGTTACATTTTTTTCTTCTATGATTGGGTAAGGCCCGTAAGCCTGGAGTTCGATAAAGTATGTTCCTCGCCAAGATCCACAGGTTTCACTCGCTAGAAGCTATTTTAATAATTGATCTGAGAATGTGATGGTGTACAGCTGACAGATTAGTCATTTTTGAACGACTTTGTAGCCCTGTATGTCATCCAAGCGTAGGTCTCAAACTGACAAGACTACGAAACGAGTTTTCAGTTTATTGAGTTTGTTTAGTATCTTTTTACGATATTACCGGTTTTACAACCTTTTCTTATTTCCATTTATTTATCGCCTATATTGAATTTATTACAAATGACTCATAGGTAAGAAATACATTTGAAGTGTTTAGTATTTATTAATTCTACATCCTGAAGTTTTTTTTTTTTTTTTTTTTATGGTGGATTTAGTGCTTTCATTTTAATTCCAGATTATAAACGATAATCCAAGTAAAAAAGTGGTCAATTCAGAAGGACATGTGACAACCGCTGAAAATTGGTGGCGACTGATGTGACGGAAAATTCAGGAAGAATTTCTGCATACTTCGTCAATCCCCACGTCGGATGTTCCTCTTTGAAAAGTACAATAACTTGATGCTCAAAATCAATGAATTCTTTAGCAATACAAAAAGGGCAGAAGGAAATTGTCTGCAAATAACCTTCAAATGATGAGTCACAAGATCGAACAGCAATTAATTATAAAAGACTCAATCAGAGCTATGTAATTACGAAAAAGTCGAATGAGTATTTCTTCAAGGTTATTCAAGGTCAATTATTCCCGAAAGATGATAATAAATTCGCCGCTTTTTTTCACTGGGCACACTAGTTTCGGTTTTGGAAAAGGTTTATCTTGATTCCGGTGTCTTGGAACACTTCATAGAAGATGTATTTTATGTTTTTTTGTTCAAGATTTTTCTCATCACAAAATCGGATTAATATAATCACTTTACTTATTAACACAATGTATCGACCATTCTACAGATTTCAAAACAATATTCCTCATTGCTGTTGCTATATTAGCGACATTACGGCCTTGTGGTCACTGACCTTATTCAGGTATCTGTCATTGTGTATTTCGAACTGAATACCTTATGTACACATGCCCATGTTTAGGACATCTCATTGTGTTCAATTTTTAAAATTACCGCTTAGTTATTGCTAGTCATGTTTATACACAGTTTGTGTCACCACTACCCTGTTCAGGGATCGAACTCCCAATTACTATGAGACATTTATGAAACAACGCTCTAATCTGTTGGACTATTCAATCCGGAAATCAAGAGTAAGAATAATTAAATTATCACTCAACACATTATACAGAGCATAATGGGTTTCTGCTAACCGTATAGACACGATGGAATAATAACCTCACTCCTGCTTTAAAAAAAAAAAACAAAAAAAAAACTTTAGAAATGGTGATATGCAAATGCAGACAATCACAAACTATGGAGTATCTTCTATTTTAGACCAATCTTGAAGATCCATATACACTTGACGACCACGGCACCTTTAACACCATAGGCCAGGCACTGTGTGCAACTCTGGACGGGTGTGGTATAACGACTCGATAAGAAGAACTCAATCATGCTAGACGCTATTGCTATGGTTTCCGTCCTTTCTGGTTCCACATCCAACTGGTTATGTTATCCTTCCCCTAGAGTGGTTTCCAATCAATCTAGCTAATCATGTCTTCCCTATTATTAACCCCTAGCCTGCGTGAAGAAGATATGGATTCAGACATTTACAAAGCGGGAATGGAATTTGAATTCGCCAATCCCACGTTCCTCGGAGATAAACGCTATGCGGCGCTCACGTTTCTTCGACCAGCATTGTCATATATCTTCTACTGCAACTCACATTATTCAAAAGAAATTAGATTAGCAAAGCAACTTCACTTCCGTGACTCTACCTGAAAAAAAAAAAACATACTCATTGAAAGTCCTCGGCATGACCATTTTTTCCGTGGACATAACAGCCTCTTAAAAACAAATTTTTAACGTAGTTCACACCTCGTTTAGTTGAAAAATTAATTTGTTTAGGTCTAAATTGTATTACGCATTATATTACGATTGTAACAAAAAACATTTACTTCTCTTTTCTCTCCCCTTTTGTGGCCTAGAAATTTCAACTCTCTCATTCTGATTGTAAATATATGTTTCCTTGTATTTCTTATTTTTCTTCAAGCTTCCCAATTGCTCACATGTTAAGTCCATGTTATTATATTCATTCAGTACCAGAACTATCTCACTCTGCCTTTGTATTTGTAAGTATAAACTTCTTTGTTCTTATTTTCCTTAAGACTTCTTTATTAATCACACGTTCAGTCCATGTTATTCTATGCATTCAACTGTAGAACTACATCACTGTCTTATTATGATTGAAAGTATGTTGCTTTGTATTTCGTAATTTCTTTAATACTTCCTTGTTGCTCGCATGTACAGTCAATGTTGCGACCATGGTCTGTCCAGGAGTTTTTGGTCGAATACATTATTCCCCAAGCCCATTAATCTCTATATTCCACAGATCTCTCCCCTTGAGCTTTCCAAGAATAAAATCCCACTTGAAAGGAATAAGATCTTAAGATCTCAAAGAAATCCAAGAGGAAACAACGATGAAGCTGCTCGCTTTCCCAAAAATGAGATCCAGAAATTCTTCCATCAATGGAAACGACGCTGTATAACGTGTGTGGTTTTATAGGGAGACTATTTCCAAGGAGATTAAATGCCGAATTGATATATGCTGCAGTTTTCTTTTTATAGATACAGTGCCATTTTTTTTTTATCAGAGCTCGTATTCACATCTGAAGTCACCCACAGTGTGTGACAGAATGACAATCAGATCTACTTTTGCAGTATAGATTTTTACATGCCATAAACTTCTGTCTCAAATGCTATGTTTCGGACTTTATAAGTTCTTCAGTCGTGTTTCTTCATCATCGTTAACCTTTAAAATCTTGAAACGAACACTTTATTCAATTTACGGAAGTGGGTTATTCCCCTATGTGAGGCTTATCTTTGGTCATTATTAGGGAACGATATATTTTTTAAGCAAATCTTTAATCCCTCAAGTCATCGTCTCGTGTGATGTTATTTCTTAGCCTTAAACATAATGCCTGCGTTCAGGTGGATTTATATGTGCCATTATTCGTGGGATACCGAACTAAAATGTTGCGACTGTATAAGTACATTTATTCAGATGCTGGAATTTTTTTTAAGGAAATTCGTAACTAATCAAGTGATAACTATTTCTGTGCTAATTCTACGGCCGGGGAGATCAGCGCCAAAAAATATGTCAAAAGTTCTCTATATTTTTTTTATCACCCACAGTTTATTCTATCTGTTACATTGATATCAATGAAAAGGAGGTGTTAACTACAATTCTCTCTGCGGATATGCTTTCACGTGCCTTATCTCAATGTGTGTCCTTGTACAGTAGATTTTTTTATGTTTCTTCATTTGCTATTAAAGGGAAGGTGGGCATTCACGTGTGTTCATTGTCACAACTACATAGGATTCAATACACGCACTTCTTGGTCATTCTTCCTTTTTCAACGGTAGATGACAACAAAATCAACCGTAGTGTGTCTGATATACATACGCGGTGTATTTGCAAATATTTGGTTCCCCTGTAGTCGACACAGCGTCAGGGGTAGGTATCAAAATGAGTTTCATAGTGATGTCTCTAAATTTGAATTTTTTTTTAATACGGTCCTGATGAGGTGGCGGTTAAAAATTATGGAAATCTGTAGAAATTTCTCGCTTATAACAGAAATTGTGTTTTGTTGTCTAGTAATCTTTCCCCAAGCGTGGAAACTAAAGTAATGCCTAAATCCATCGTGAATAATTATCTATATTCTCTTCCTAGTTATTTTAATGTATCTTAAAAAACATTACCATTCTGACTATGCAAAAAATCTACCCGTCCATAGATAGTCTCATTGTCTTTTTCGTCTAAGATATTTGTTTTCCGCTTTAGATGTAATCTTTGTTTTATTTAAAGGATTAGTTATTTATTAATCCGAGTGGAATCGTCAGAGAACTCGGTGGAGACGTTCTCAGCCATTCCACACACCACTCACTCGATGGCTGGGGGGAATAAAATAGACAAGATACAAAACCAGAAATAATTGAAGACACAAGGAAAAGATTTTGTCCAGAAATTGGAAATAAATCACATTATTCTAACAAATCTCCTGCCTTGTTTTGTCCGACCGGTAAAAATGTAGACAGCCTCCGGAGCGAATCGTAACACCTTTCAAGACAAGCTTCAGCAGACGATGTCCATGTAGCGATCAGGCGTACCTCCATGAATATTTTGTCTTCCGATAAATTAGACGAGTTTTTGTAGTCACTGTTCTGTCCAAGTTATCTCTAATACAAAAGATAAGAACAAAATAATCTCTGTATTTCGATCTTTTCCGGAAATGAATATGGCATGGTTATACATCTGTCTTTATTTTTATTTTTAACTGAGAGATTTAACTTATTTATATTTTTCATTACTTAAAAAAAAAACATAAGGATGTGCGTTATGGTTTAATGGATATCGGCTCTGAATGAAAAATTGGAGCGACGAGTTCGAATTTCAGTCACGTTCGTTACATTAGCTTATGGACATACACCCTTGGGAAACGTATGAATACATCTCTTCTCCCTCCATCTATGGGATAAATAGCCGGGCAAACTGGAATCTATAGCCTTGGTTGGCAACCTGTCTGCCGCAGAAGGAAATGCCAACATACATCGGGTAAAGATTATGCCTAGTCAGTCATGAATCGAAAAGACATGATCGCTCAAGCATGCAGCACCTAAATTACTGACTGAGGAAACATTGAATAAATACACGTCATTTTACGAAATAATTTATCATGACTCCCTACAGCTCCGGATTCCTCATTATATGTCAACTTATGTGACATCTTGGCGAAAGGTACTGGAGTTGGTCCCTGCTGTCTTTTCCAAGGTTTTGAAATCACAATGACACGCCTCCTAGATTGACAGTACTCAAAGCTATAGAATACTCTCTTGGAGAGAGAAGAGACGGGTTCATGCCTCTCTGTCCATGCTAACATATGGAAAATGAAAATCATTTTTGAGAAATGCTTATAGAATGAATATGATTTGATTTTTTTTTTATTTACCGAGAAATGTAAATTACATATATTTATCATTAGTTAAGAAAGAAAATCCATTTCACTTCGGGACAAAGATGATCGTTTCATAATTATCTGTCAATTCTTGGGGAAAGATACTGGAATTGTTTGCTGTCGCAATGTCCATTATGTTGAATTTCGAATGACCATTCCTCTAGAATAACACCACTCAAGGCTAAAGAACAAAAATCAACATCATGCTGAATTTGACAAAGTTCTCATGAAACAATAAGAGTAGTAAATAACAAGAAAGAGATATAGCACAAGCTGAACAATATATTCAAGTAAAAAGCAATGTAACAGTAATAAAGCAACGAGTTCACGTAGTTAAAATTGTGTTCACACGCAAAAGTGATAGTCAACTGGTTATAGCCTTCTGATTTCAAGTGAAGAATAAAAAAAAACAACACCATGAAACTGAAAATTATCTATGTTCATTTCTTAGGAAGAAATCAAACCGCGTCCTGGATAAGACGTTAAACTCCGTCCGCGTCCTGGGTAAGACGATAAACTACGTCCAACAGCAGGGCATCTGAAGGGGAGGTTTTGAAGAGAGTGGAACCACCTCTTAATTGCTGGTGTTCCCAGGTCCACCCTGACCAGGGGTGGTAGCACCTGTTAGGGTTCCAGCTATGGGCAAATAGTTAACTATTACTAGCAATGTTTTTTTTCTTTTTTAAATTATTACCAGCAATACAATTTTGAAGGGAAAATATTACCAGAAACAGATTTTTAACAAAACAAAATATTAACAGCAATAAAAAATTTGTTGGGATTAAATAACCCTTTCAGGTTTATATGCCCGAAAACAAAATAAACCAAACTAATCTAAACTAAAGAATACATATTCTATTCATACGAATCTATCCTAAAAATCTTATCGGCATTAAATACCCCATTCAGGTTGATGTACCGTAAAACAATATAAACCAAACCAATCTAAACCAAAGAATACATATTCTATTCATATAAATCTATCCAAAAATTTTGTCGACATTAAATAACCCATTGAGGTTGATATACCGTAAAACAAAATAAACCAAATCAATCTAAACCAAAGAATACATATTCTATTCATATGAATCTATCCTAAAAATTTTGTCGGCATTAAATAACCCTTTGAGATTGATATGCCATAAAACAAAATATACCAATCTAACACACTAGGCAATGAACCTTTAGTCAACAGTTGCATTTTATTTTATTTTGTGTTATCTATACATCAACATGGTTTATGATTATACGTTCCTTTTATAGATACAGATATTTACGTAAATGCTCTGTTTATAATAAACAGTATTAACGACATTTACCGGCCTGAATGTCCGAGAAATGTTCATAGAAAATATGCGTCCTTCGACAGGAATCGAACTTGTATCCTATACGGAACCGTCATATAGCCTGACGTGCCTTAACCGATTGGGCCACATATTTTCTATGAAAATTTCTCGGACATTAAGGACAGTAAATGTTATTAATACTGTTTATTATAAAACAGAGCATTTACTTAAATATTTTTTATCTATAAAAAGAACGTATAGACATAAAAATGTCTTAGAATAATTGTAGGACTTTGTCCATTTCATAATGTATGACGTCATTTGTTTACATTTTGATAGGCATTGAGTTGATATGAATGAATGAGAGAAAATCATGTAAAGGATACAGGTTCGATTTTTGTTGGAGGACGCATATTTTCTCTGAAAAATTCTAATTATTACCATCAATACAATTTTGAAGGGAAAATATTACCAGAAACAGATTTTTAACAAAACAAAATATTAACAGCAATAAAAAATTTGTTGGAATTAAATAACCCTTAAGGGTTTATATGCCCGAAAACAAAATAAACCAAACTAATCTAAACTAAAGAATACATATTCTATTCATACGAATCGACCCTAAAATCCTTATCGGCATTAAATAAACCATTGAAGTTGATGTACCGTAAAACAAAATAAACCAAACCAATCTAAACCAAAGAATACATATTATATTCATATGAATCTATCCTAAACGTTTTGTCGACATTAAATAACCCATTGAGGTTGATATACCGTAAAACAAAATAAACCAAATCAATCTAAACCAAAGAATACATATTCTATTCATATGAATCTATCCTAAAAAGTTTTGTCGGCATTAAATAACCCATTGAGGTTGATATACCGTAAAACAAAATAAACCAAATCAATGTAAACCAAAGAATACATATTCTATTCATATGAATCTATCCTAAAAATTTTGTCGGCATTAAATAACCCTTTGGGGTTGATATGCCGTAAAACAAAATATACCAAACTAAACCAAGAAATCCTTCCATTCATCTGTAATATTTGACTATCAATTTAGGCAAGGAAAATTTTTAGTTGTCATCCCCATTATATTGTAATTAACACTCCGCTCAGTTGAATGAATGGCTGCATTCAACTTCCTCCCCTTTTCCCCTCTATATAAATATATAAACAGAATAAACATCAATATTCATAATTGTCTTAATTGCACCAATAATCTCGAGGAAATTATCAAGTTGCACAACAATAGAACTCTGAACCTAGTTAATAATCTTAATCATAATACAAGTTCCAATGAAAATATTGTTAAGGATACTGACCTATGTGATTGTAGGAATCCTAGCCAATGACCATTGTCAAACAAATGTTTATTCGAATCTCTTGTGTATCTTTGTTCTATCTCTACAATGAAAAATCCGAGGCTTGAAAAGTTCTATATTGGTAGTACTAAGAATTCTTTCAAAACCCGGTGGTTATCAACACATATCGTCTTTTAATAATAATACGTATAGAAATAATACATCACTTTCAAAATATTTTTTGGAAGTTGATAGATGAAAATAAAACACCTGATTGGAAAATTTTAAAACTGGCAAGGACAGGTAGATACTTATATGAAATTTGTTTTCTGAGTCTAGAGGAAAAAATGGAGATTATATGGGTTCTTGGATAGGGATGCTTTATTAAACTAAAGATTTGAATTAACGGTTAATTGTGAACATACCATACCTTTGGCTCTACAATTTTGCTAAACTTTGAAATTTAACAACTGCTTCTTAGATTTTAGTTAAACCTTGTTGCAACATAAAAGGCTTATCTTTCTGCCAGTAAGATCAATTTTGATCTATTAGTTTTACTTTGATCTTCTAATAGTGTTGGTAATATTTAGTACAGATGTAGTGATGTTCGGCTGACATTTTGACATTTTTCATTGATTGGTTTTTATTAACACACTAGGCAATGAACCTTTAGTCAACAGTTGCATTTTATTTTATTTTGTGTGATCTATACATCTACATTCTTTATGTTTATACGTTCCTTTTATAGATACAAATATTTACGTAAATGCTCTGTTTATAATAAACAATATTAACGACATTTACCGGCTTGAATGTCCGAGAAATGTTCATATATATATATATATATATATATATATATATATATATATAATTAGAAAAAAGAGTCCACGAGTGCTTAATATAGTTTATAAAATAGAGTAGATAAGTTGGTCAATAAAACAAAGTCAAACGAAAGGTTACCGATGAAATCAGTACGAAAAACATTTATTTATATTAACCACGTGACAAAAAAATGAAGTAAGGAATTTTCGAACATGCCTGTGTTCTTCGGAATTTTCGAACATGCCTGTGTTCTTCGGAATTTTCGAACATGCCTGTGTTCTTCAGGTGTGACAAATAAACAGAGCGACGGTAGAGACTATCCAGCATTAGTTCTTGAGGCTGGGTAGAGTCCTGCTTGTAGGTGTAATTGTTAGCAAAAATCCGTATTTTGTTTGATTTCTCGCTGTGCGAAACTTTTTGTGAACATAACCTTAGATTTAAAAATTGTGATTGGTGGTGGCTGGAAGGGGATTGAGAATTTTTGCATAGAACATTCTTGCCACGTCGTTAATATTAATAAGTAATTTTCGTATTGATTACATCGGTATCCTTTCGTTTGACTTTGTTTTATTGACCAAATTATCTCTCTCTCTCTCTCTCCTCCCTCTCTCTCTCTCTCTATATATATATATATATATATATATATATTCTCAGATAGAGCGTATCGAGTATCTGTAGAGGAGACAAAGTGAATATAAAGAGAAATGAGGACGAAAAATAGTGTTCCTCTTGTCTCTTTATATATATATATATATATATATATATATATATATATATATATATATATATATATAATCAGAATCAGAGAGAGACGAGAGGCCCATTGTACCATAACTGTATGTCGTCGCTGGACAATTTTATTCGTCATAATCTCTCTACATGTTTAGTCCATGCTTTGAAATTTGCTGCCATATATAATCTGGCGCATCCGCTTTCTATTTAGAGATTCTTCATAAAATGCAAATATTAATCTGCAATGTTTTTGACCCTGACATGGCATCTCGGATTCAGTCACTTGTCCACCGCCGTAACGCAATTTCCCTGTGCTTTCTCTATAAATATTTTCATGTTAATATTTCTAATGTTATTTTAAACTATTTACTTAAAATTTATATACAGCTTAGCGGCAATTCTCATCATTTTACAGTCGAAATGACTAGATGCAACCGTAAGCTCTATGCTAATATTTTATTTTCTCGCGCTTCTTGTTAGTAGAGCACTGTCGTCTTCTTGCTTCCCAGTTAACTTTCATCTTCAAAACATTAAATCTAATGTCAAATGCTAACTTTTGTGTTTGCAATTCCTGTTCTTTTATTGTTTTTTTTCTTTTCTTCTGTATAACATTGTTTTTCTCTCGTATTCTTTCACACGCAGTAACCCAGTGCGTCTTACTAACTTCATTGCTTCGCTTGTGGTGAATAAAAGTATCCTAGGTATCGGATTTCGTCCATAGAGAGGTCATCTTAAGAATAATAATTGATTTACCATCCGATGCCCACTTAGACATACAAGAATCTTCACAAACCTGCATAGACATAAAATTATCGGCGGTTTTAATGCAGGTGACATGTGTCTGAGCAATGAGAGCTCACCCAAACATGACTGAAAATACCAGCATGTCTGTCTTTTTGTCTGATTTCTCTCAATCTCTGGCGGAACATGTATATGCACAAAAGCTGAGTATCAGCTCATATGTATTCAGTTGTGAAAACGGAACGACATATTATATTTGGATTACGTCTAAGTTCGCAAGAAAATTAAATTTTGGCATTAAATGACCCATAAATAATGATATGCAGCTAAAGAGACAAATCACTCAAATCGTTTTCGTCGAAATTATGGGCAGAGCTATTACATTGAACTACTAATTCATTCAGTGTATTCTTTTGCAAATATCCCTTTTTATGTTAACATGATTTTTTTTTTTAATTTAAATTCTTAGTAGATTCACCAGTATGTCTCTTGGGACATTTTATTGTCCATATTTTAAATTCGTGCTTCTGCTTTTAGGCGTTATCTATATATTTGCTTATTTATTTAGCATAGATAGTGTCGTGAAAGATCTGTAAGCAGGGTGGGGAAGGATAATGAAACAAACGAGATGGGTAATGTTGGTTGGCGAAAATATACATTCAGCTCTCTTAAATGTGAAATGCTGCACACATATTCTTGCTGATAACAAATAAGAATTCACAGCAAGAGTGCACGAAATAGCACTAAAGATTAAAGACGAGAATCAGGATGCGTGTTCTGTTGTCTTGGGAAGATGAAGTTTGGTGGAGGGGGGGTGTCTGTTTCCGGGTGTTCGGAAAGTATGATTCTTTGAATAAACAAACAGCAGATAGAGAATAAAGGATAAATAGAAGACAAAAAATATCCTTAAAATGGAATTCGGTGATCATTTTTCCGTTTCTTTTCTTTTCCCATTCGCCATCAATCTTGTCATATAATTCTCATAATATATTCTGTTATCGACTTTTTCTGTGCAACAGAGGACTTTTGTCTTTAACTCTTGCGTCTTCTTCCTTACTTTATTCATATATCTCTATTTGAACTTGTTTATATCTATCTATCTATCTATCTATCTATCTATCTATCTATCTATCTATCTATCTCACTCTATTCGTATGTACCTCACTCTATTCATTTCTATCTATCTCTATATCTCTATTTCTCTCTCCCCGATTAGGTCCAGGCATTTTCGTCATCTTCTTATCGATTTACGAGAAGGTTATAACATGTTTTCTATGAACAAATACTGACTAGTCCCTATCTATCTATCTATCTATCTATCTATCTATCTATCTATCTATCTATCTATCTTCATATGTACCTCTATTCATTTCTATCTATCTCTATATCTATCTATCTCCAATTAGGTTCAGGACTAATCGTTACCTCTTAATCGATCTACGAGGTGATGAGAGGTTTTCTATGAACAGATACTCACTAGACCCTGTTTATCTATCTATCTATCTATCTATCTATCTATCTATCTATCTATATTCATATGTACCTCTATTCATTTCTATCTATATATCTATCTATAATTAGGTCTATCTATCTTAATCGATCTACGAGGATGAGGTTTTCAGGACTAATCGTTATTCCTCTTAATCGATCTATTCGAGGTGATCTATATTTCTATCTACAGGTTCAGGACTAATCGTTACCCTGTTTATCTATCTATCTATCTATCTATCTATCTATCTATCTATCTATCTATCTATCTCACTCTATTCATATGTACTTCACTCTATACATTTCTATCTATCTCTATATCTCTCTGTCTCCGATTAGGTCCAGACATTTTCGTCATCTCCTTATCGATCTACGAGAAGGTGATAAGATGTTTTCTATGAACAGATACTGACTAGTCCCTATCTATCTATCTATCTATCTATCTATCTATCTATCTATCTTCATATGTACCTCTATTCATTTCTATTTATCTCTTTCTGCAAACGTTATTATAGTGGATACTCGTATTTTAAAAAGACGCGTCACTTTTTTTAAAATTTTTAATCTAAACTGTGGGTATTACGTCTATCGGCTTGCATATTCGAGAAACCCCAATAAAGAAAATCTGCTATCCGGCAGGAATCGAACCAGAGACATCCTTTGCAAGATAAACCACCGTGTGATCATTCGGCTATGAAGAGCGCCATAGTTTAGCAAGGTTGTATCTACAGTTTAAGGGAAAGCGTACCCCATTCTCGATTATATTTTTCTCGAAAACCTACATCTGATCTATTTCGGAAAAGCAACTAAAGAATACATGGAGTTCATCTTAATTCGATATTTTTATTACTCCAAAGCTTATTGTTAGTGGATACTCGTATTTGAAATAGATGTCTAGTCTGTTTTTCTTTATAATTTTTACTTTAAATAATGTATATTACATCTATCATTCTGTATATTCGAGAAATATATTATATAGAAAGTGTGCTTTTTGACATTTGCGAAGAATCTTGTAGGTCTATGTGGGCATCGGATGGTAAATCAATTATTAGTGTGACATTAATCGAAACTGCGTCGCCGTTTTCTAGGATCTCTCTATCTATCTATCTATCTATCTATCTATCTATCTATCTATCTATCTCAGACTGTCCATATCTATGACGGTTTGTCGGTCAGTCTATCTATCTATCTATCTATCTATCTATCTATCTATCTATCTATCTATCTATCTCAGACTGTTAATATATATGACAGTTTGTTCTGATCTATCTATCTATCTATCTATCTATCTATCTATCTCAGACTGTTCATATCTATCTATGACAGTTTGTCCGCATCTATCTATTCATTCTATCTATCTATCTATCTATCTATCTATCTATCTCGGTCTACTACTCGAGAATGCATGACAGAAATTTTTCTGTACTTCAAGAAAAACGGAACATTTTCCCGCATTCATGAGTACAAAAATTCAAGTGACTCATTACCCTAGCTAATATTCCGGTTATTCCAGGAGTTATATCGTCACGCCACGTATTTTTTTTTTTACGGTTTATCAACATTTTGCAGCCGGAAAATACGTTCTTACATTTTTAAGAATAATTTATTTCGATAATAATAGTATAGTGATACAAATCTTGCTAATTAATCCATACTTGACAGGAAAGAGGTGGATTAATACCTAATCCGGATTTGATAAACAAGAAATCACAATGTGGATATAAAATGAGTGATCACATCTACATTACAATGAATATATGAAATGATAACACACTTTAGGGCAATCGTAGTTCCTAGACATTTATATACCATAAATTGTATTAATATAAATAAAATGTCTGTCTAGCTAATCGATATTTCATTTATTGATTGATTCGTTTTATACGATATGAAAATTTGCAGGATATTTAAATTCAGAAAATATTTTTATATTGTAAGAAGTTTTTTTTTTTTTTTTTTTTAGATGATAATATTTTAGTAAGACAAGTCTTATTAATTAAACTATATCTGAGTGGAGAAGAGGTGGGTTCATACCTTTCCTAAAGGTATTAGCACGTAAGTGAATATAACAAACCTAAGGAGAATTGGAACTCGTCCCTCCAGTTTACAATTCTCAGACATTGTCCACCCGCACACCCAAGTTTAGAGCACCTGGTATTCTCAAGCTGTCCCCCATCTACGTACTAGCCAGTCTCTTTTTTTACCTTCGGTGATCGTACGGGAAACCGTTGGTTTAACTTGATGCTGCCTTAAGCTCAATGGCTTCGGGCATAAAAAATTGGTCATTGAGGGCCATGATTCTCGTTTGTCTCCTAACGCTTGTTTACACCACAGAACATACAGAATTATCAAGAATGTTTATGTCTTTTCTGTGGCGCACACAATCTTCTCTAACGTTAAATGTGTGCCGGAAAAATGAAAACATTTACTAGACATTTATCCTATTCAGCTCCTGACTTCGTCAGTCACTCTCAAAAAGTTTGGGTGTGAATCCCTCCCCAGGGGTTTCGTTATCCGTATGGTAGATTATCCATCAGCCGTTAGTTAAGAGCGGTTTTTTCTCCGGTTAATGAGGGTTTTATATATACTTTTGTACAACGGCTCCCACAGTTGCAAGATCAGGTTTATACAGATTTAACGTCAAAAACGTCTGCAATTGGTGGCCGGTACTATCGCCATGTTTAACAATTTCATTTCTCCATGAGATTAAACATTCATTTATGTACTTATATAAGGATCGAAGATAGATATAAAACAGTTATTTCAAATCAGTTTTATCCAATATTTGGATTGTCATAAGTCAAAAACCTCTGCATTCGGCGGCCGGCAGTAACTCAGCGTTAACTTCGACATCTTCTTACAGTTTGGTGCGAGATTTGAACGCAATGTCTATTCTGGCATAATATCACACATGGAGAGAAACGCTTCAGTGAATTTTTTCGTGCGAGGGTCTATCAAATAGTTATAAGCCCCTCCCAGAAAGAAGAGCCATAGCTGAACATTTCTTATAAAACTATAGAAACCTAATTAAGATTTCTGTCTTAATTTATGTGCAGGTGAGGCACATACAAACGTGAGTTTTGTGCGATGAGTCTAAAAATGGACAAAACGTAGGCCTGAGATTTCATTAAGTATCTACAAAAAAAAAAATTTGACACCCACGGAAACACATGGCTTAGACACTTGCGGAGGGAACCCCTTCTTATGCAAGTCTGAAGAATTGATCTGTGGAATTCAAGGAACGGCACAGATGATTACCTTTGCTCAGGTCATCCAAATACCTCAGCCACTGTTCAGCAGACCCCTAAGTCCATAGACATTATTTCAGTTTGGTTCATACTGTTTTAAATGTTATCTTGGAGATAAGCAAGCTGTATGCAAGAATTCTGACTCCAGAACAGAAGATAAAAAAGGGTTGACATTTCCAGGATACTGGGGGTGACTCGCTACCAGGCTGATTCTGAGAAGCTCCACCGCAGGTTAGTAACTCAAGACGAAAACTGATTTCACAATTTCGAACCTGAATCAATGATTGAAAGAAAACAATGTAAATACTCTGCTTCTTCATTATGGAAGAATTTTAAGCAGGCAGCGTCTGTTGACAAGCTGACGGCTTCCGGATTTTTTTTTGATTATTTTGAAGGCGTAATCAAGATAGACTATATGGAAAAGGGAAAAACAATTGACATTCATCAGAATTAAGACAACTGAAAGAAACAATCAAATCGAAACACAGAAGGTACCTGAGTGCAGGTTTGCTCATGCTCCAGTATAATGCCCCCGTCCACACTGATCCGTTAGAAGTACCTGACGCAACCGGTAAATTTTCATTTTAACACCCGAGCGTCATTCAGTGCTGAACTATTTTCTTTCAGAAATTAGTACGCGCTTACGTAAAGCGATATTTTGTACTTAATTTAAGAAGAAATTTAACTTTCATATATATGTAAACATCGACAAATAAAAGAATAACAAAAGAAAAAAAAACATCTAACTCTAATTTGAAAGTTAACTTTCTTCTTAAAAAAAAAATAAAAAAATAAAAGAATAACCCCCCCAAAAAATCACCTAACCCTAATTTGAAAGTTAACTTTCTTCTTGAAAAAAAAAATAAATAAATAAAAGAATAACCAAAAAAATCACCTAACCCTAATTCTTCTTAAAAAAAAATTATTTTGTTATTCTTTTATTTGTCGATGTTTACATATATTTGAAAGTTAACTTTCTTCTTAAATTAAGTCCAAAAATTTCGCTTAACGGAAGCGCGTACTAATTTCTACAAGGAATTACAGTGAAGGAAGTAAATAGGCCCAAATTGTATACGTCCACCAACAAAATTCAGCACTGAATTACTTATCAATACGCCGATAATGGCTGATGAAATTTGAGGAAAAAGTCCGATTTTTTTCGGGTCGTTAACATCCAAAAAGGTAGGTTTCTTCAATATCTAATTGTTGATTTGAGTTCAGCATATACATTTGCACGGAAATAAGACTATTTTGGAAAGATTTGAAGGGATATTAGCCCTCGAGTGTTAAAATAAAAATTTACCACGCAGCCAACTGCAGATTTGTATTAATGCCCATCCCCTTTATTTACTTAGCCCATCTGACTTCTTATTGTTTCCTAAACTCAAATCCCACCTCCGTTTTTGTCATTTTGTTAAGATGAATATGATTATATATGCTCGGGAGGTCTTGGCATGACAAGGATGCCATATTCTTCCAGGATATGATTAACGTGCTTAAGCATCATTCGACAAAATTCTCTGATATCAAGGGGGACTGTATTCAAAAATGGTGAAAACTTATCTTGTTTCTCCAACTCCTTGTGTGTGAGGCTGAGAACTTTTTGAAAGACCCTCCTATATTAGATAGACAGCACAATGTTCTTCGGGATATATTGTGTATCCTCTGAAGTCCATGAAGTTATTACAAAGTTATAATGTAGATATAAAGTGGGGGATCAATTCTATATTACAATAAATATATAAACTGATCACTTTCATGAGTGATTGATTCATTTTCTACGGCTTATTTATTGATTTAGTGTTACAACACTGACTATTTAAATCGTAGACACGGTAGACATTGGGTAATTCAGAATTTGATAAACAAACAAGATATTATAATGTGGATATAAAGTGGGTGATCAATTCTATGTTATAATCAACGTATAAACTTATCCATCCCTTTTTGGTAATTTCTATGCATTTATATTACAGATAATATAAAGAAATCTATGAATCTAATCTATATCCCTAATCAGTATTTTATTTATTGATTGATTCGTTTTTTTACAGTTTTTCAATCCTTTGCAGTTATTTAAACTAGAATATTTTTTTAGATTATAAGGATTGATTTGTATATACATTAATTAGTTATAAAATAATTATATAGAGTTACTAGTAGCATGGCCCGGCGTTGCCTGTGCTTGATTCAAAAATCGTACGACTCATACAGCAATCGCTATCACTTGACTTAAAATATTTGTTGCCCTTCCTTGCCTTTAAAGGAGTGTCCTTTGCCGTGCTAATGTTGCTACATGCCTTACTTCTTGCCTATCTGACACTGCGAATTTTTTCTAAGCTCTGTACTAAACATTAATTCTGTTACGAAAAAAGAACTAAACAAAATGGACACAAAACGATCAGCTTTAAAAAAAAAAAAAAGGACTCGTAACTGGAAGAACCGAATGAAAAAAAACTTTTTCACATTAACCCAGTTCTGCGGAATCAGAATCAACGTTGAATTTAAGCAAGCGATTGAGCCAATTGGAGTAAAGTGACATGCAGATTTAAATTTTTCCCACTTGGGACGAATGCAGCTATCGATCTTTTTTGCATGCTAGCATGCTAGTTAACATTCGTGTCAGTCAGCTGTTGGCTCTCACGCTGGCCAATAGAATCTTCCTGCCTATTCGTGGCAGCCAGCTCTAGGCTCTCACTCTGGCCAGTAGAAAATGGCCGCAAACAACGTGAAAAGTGCCGTAGAAGCCAGAAAAATTCGATTATTTCTACTATCGATGGGAGTTGGGAAATGCAAAATCGGTCTTGGCCTTCCCGCTAACTTGGAGCATGTGCATGTAAATTTTGGTGCAAATCCGTCGAAAATTGCAGCCGTGCATTCGTTACGCACACACACACGCACAGACACACACGCACAGACACACACACATGTATCCTGTCTTTTATAGATAGAGATGAGTTATAAAATAATTATATAGAGTTATATTATAACTGTATAGATTTATATTATTGATGAGTGATAAAGGTCTAATTAACCCATAGAAGGGAAGAAAAGTTTCAGAATGTTTAAGAAGTGGTAAATCTATAATTTAAGAAGTGGTTAATTAATAACTTTCTCAAGGGTAATTGCGCGTAAATGAATATAAGGTACCCTACTGAAATTGGGAAACATCTCTCCACCAATTCAGTTGTTGTTAAACCGAGGGTTGAAGATGGGATCCAATAATGGAAGCTGAAATCATGTGTCGGAGTTAGCTACTCCTCAGTTCCTTAATCCTTCACCAGGGGTCTCTCTCCCCTGGTTATAAATACTGGGTGACCCTTTGCCTCGATCTCACTTTTCCCCTCAGGCCTGGGTCCGTATCCCACCTCACGTGGAGGTGAGGTAATCTTTTTCTTCTTTCTTCATTTCAGCTAATACCTATATGTGAGCTCTCACTAATACAACGTTCCCTAAATTCTGAGAACACACTAAGAACAATACCAATACATGTACGTACGAACACTGACCACAAGACACACCCATAATATTCACCATAGAAACTCAATGTAACTGTCCGTGTGCTTGTAACTTGTTGTTAATACATATATTTGTTTGTATATAATTATCGGTCTTGTTTTCTTTGTCTTCTTTGGACTTAATTAAAGTCCAACATTCTCGTGTAGCTGGGCAGGCTAGCAGGAAATTTTAACCCACGTGTGTTCTTTATATCTTCACGCCACGGTCCAGAACACATGGATTCTCTCTGTTTCATCTGTCCGACGCAGACGAATTGTGGGCAATACTCTTGATTACATAATTCTTTCTTTTAATTTGGTCTATATTTTTATTGTTACAACATTCTATATTTGTTTCCGCCAGTTATTCTTTAACTTGACTTACACAAGTCTAAAATGTTTAATTATACCTGACAAATGAGGCGGGGGGGAAATCATGAACACATCGTATTGCTCCGGGAAGAACCTGACTCCGTTTTCCATGCTTTATCTATGGCATAGTGTCCTGTCTTTTTGTCATTTCTCTGAAAAACCTGTTTTACAATCCATTTACTCAAGCTAATCAAGTATGTTTCGCGCTGCTTTCATTTGTCCGTTTTTCCCTCAACCTACCCTGTGAGTATCAGATTTTCCTAGCCCTCCGTCTTCATTATGTGCCCAAGAAATTTCAACTGCCTCTTCTTGACGTTAAGCATAAGTTTGCTTTTTCTTTCTATTTATCCAAAACCTCGTCGTTGCTCGCATGTTCTGTTCACGGTATCCTCAGCATCCTTCTGTAGAACCACATTTCTGCTGTTTCAAGTTTCTTTTCATCTTTGAGGAGTGCTAAATTTCCGGCCTTGAAGCACCTACTTGGGACTCGAGTCAATCTCAGTTCCTCCGTATTTCAGGCGTAAAGAGGAATTTTCGACTCGGACGGCCTTTTCTCAAGGACTTCTATTTCATGGAACAGACTACCCCTTAGATGCTTCTTTGCACACTACACACTTCGTTGGAGTAATGGATTAAGGAATCGGAGAGCCGAGTTCGAATTCCAGTCGAATCCATTACATTCACTTACGTGCTAATACCTTTGGGAAAGGTGCGAATGCTCTTCTTCTCTCTCCAGCTATGGGTAAATAGCAGGACAGATTGTGATGGCAACTGGTCTAGGAGAAGGGCAACTCTGAATTTAAACCCAGAGTGGAGTCCCTAATGCGGATGGACGGCACTTTGTGCTACCTTCCGGCAACTCCTGCAGACGCGCTGATACCAAACTGTATTGGTTTATCCTCTCTTTCTCTCTCTCGGACCCTGCTAGCAAGGCCGAGAGGGGAACTAGACGTCTGGGTATCCCTAGTTCTCCATATATACCGCCCAGGCTCGTAGCGCACCGCGGTACTCTATCGTCTCTGGAGACGGACGAAGGCCGGCGACGACGTCAACACTCTTCAGATCAAGGATCAATCGTGATAAATCCGCCTTATCTTCACGTCCTCATTACCTTTCATTTTACTTGACACACCTCATTCAGTAAACCTGTATCTTGAGTTGTTGTCTATTATTTTATTGTGTGGGTTATTGCAATAGTAAACCGTATGCAAAAATACACTTCAAGTGACAGCGGAATGGCCAATTCTATTTATAATAGGTGACGTCTATCTAAGCGTAGTTTTGATGTGGCACTAGACCGAAAGTATGGGGCCCTCAGTGAGGATCGAACTCACTATTCCTTCGTAATTCAGTTAGTTACACAAGCTTGTTAATCATCACAACACGTTGAAGTGATCGAAAATGTTTTTCTACGCTTTGCTTAGATATGGCACAAAGCCAAATGTATGGGGCTCCCATTGAGTACTGAACTAACTGCTCAGTAGTAATTGATCTAGCGAGACAAGCTTGCTAACATTTACACCACATAGAAGTGCCCCACGTGATTTTCTAAGCATACCTTACATGTGGCAAAAAGTCGAAAGTATGGGGAACCCTGTTGGGATCGTACTCATTGTTTACATGTAATTGATCTAGCGAGACAAACTTGCCATCGAAGTGCCCCATTTATTCAGAGTATCTTAAAGTAACACAAGGTCTTAAGTATGGGGCACGCAGTGAAGATCGGATTCACTACTCAGACGTGAATTATCTAGCACGACTAGCTTGTACCCTACCACGCCGAATTAACCTAATTATAATAAATGGACTAACATTTGCATAGTCCGTCTCATAGACGTAGGTGTGTGGAATCCAATAATAATCTATTGTTCCCCGAATGAATTAACAGACTTAAAGAAAAAAGTGATTTGATTGAAAAAAGGGATAGGCTGTTATATAACAACAATGAGATTTAGAACAATGACAGGAGATAAGAAATGAAAGAAAATAATAAATATTTACTCTAAAAATAAGTCATTGCAGACACAAAGTTGAAGCACAATTGTTTACTCTAAAAAAAAATATATATATATATGGAGTATTAATAGGAACTGATTTACTGATTGGTGAATTGGATCGGATTTTCAGTCGCTGTTATCTATGTTCTCGTCTGTCATGGCTGCTGTTGCGAAAGACAAAACTTCTGCTTGGTTTCTGGCTATTTATAATCTTTATGTTTGAAAGAAGCTCTGAGAATTATCGTATAATTTTTATTGGTCAATAAATTAGACGATACGTCATGTGACTTGCTATCTACTACATCCTTATTCATCGGTTACAAATGCATAAAAAGACGATCAGGTGATTAAACAGTGTTTTAGAATGATGTATGAACTAGATAAAAAAAACAGTAGCAATTGTTATGTAAGATTAAATAATTTTAAGCTTTAGTTTATAGAGACAAGTAATAAGTACGGCTTAGAAGGAAATGTCTATCAGACATTTTAGGCATCTTTCGAAAACTGAAAAGCTTATTATAGTTTAAGATTTGCTATTAATTTCTCATTATATATATATATATATATATATATATATATATATATTATTGTTATTTTAGGCAGCAAAAAAAAAAAGACAAAAGAAAATTTTAATTAGTAATATACTGACATACATGCATACATACATAGATACACACACATATATATATATATATATATATATATATATATATATATATATATATATATATATATATATATATATAACTACATACATACATACATACAGAAATACAAGGAAAAAGAAAAACAAAGAAACATTGATATATGTTTGAAATAACTTAAGCCGTTATGGATAGAGCGACATATATATATATATATATATATATATATATATATATATATATATACGTCATCCACAGACAGACTGTTTCGCTGTTTCAAAGCTCATCAGTGGCTAGGCATCTGGTTGCCTCTAGCTAGAATCGAAACCCGACTGACTTGGATGAAGGTGGATTTTTAGCGTATTTATTTTTAGAAACACGCCTAGTGACCGATAGTGACTCGATTCGCTTTTGCGAATTTAATTTTCAGGAGCCAATATATATATATATGTTTCATTAAAAAATATAGACAAGTTCCTTTCATATTGTCTGGACAAGCTTAATAACATGATCATTGAAAGACGAAAGAAAATCCCCATATTGATATATGTTTTAAAACTATCTACGCTTTCTGTTTACATAGGCCATTATCAAAGATGACAATTACTTTTCAATATATCAACCAATACACGGAAAAAAAAATAATGACAGTCTGTTTTTGTTGTATGAAAATTTTTCAAGTCAACGACTAACCCGTGTATACGAGACACGGAAGAAAAATCGCAGCGCAGATCGTGATGTCACACATGACGACGCGAAAATGAAAACGAGAATTATTTAGTATGGGTTCCGTTGGTATAAACCACTGGCTTCTGTTATCAATTGTAGGCATTGAAGAATATTTGTGGAGATTTTGTAGTTTATTTTGTTCAGGTTAGGTTTCAACTGTTTTATGTATATAGTTTAAAGAATGTTTAGTTTTTGTTTATGTTGTGGTACGATCCACCTAATTTACATAGTGGTGTACCGATCATATAAATATGGTTGGTACCGGGAAGACGGGGGAGGAAGAAGAGATCCAATCCAGAGACTCTGCCCGACTGCGACTAAAGTCCACCTATTCTACAGGAACGGTCTTCCCAAGAATATACCAAACTATCTGTAAATATTGTGTACACGTTCTTGTGTCAATACATTTTGTTTAAGTACATTTTTTGTTGTATTATTATTATTCCATGCTTTATTCAAGTTTCAACAGTTTATTGTTTTCATGTTTAAGTATAGTTGTGTTTTCAATGAGGATTTTCAGGAATTGTGTACGCGGTCAGGCATGTTATTTTAAATGCCTAAAATGTTAGAGTTATCATTCAAATGTAGAGTCAAGCGTTGTGAAAGTGAGTTTGTGGTGTCACATTGGAGATACAATCTCCCAAATGGCACTTGAATTTGTAAACTACGTTGTTTCTTTTGAAAATCGCTAACGGAGAGGGGAGGGAAGAATTATTGTGAATAATTAAGTTGGATATATTAAATTTAGTGTAGTACATGATTAACCCATTGTTTGCTAAGATCTGTTGTGTATATATTAGTATTTACTAATTTCTTAGTATATTTTCATCATGTTTATAGTATGCATTTGATTACGATATGAGTTATTAATATGGCTGAGATTAGTTGAAGCAGTATTATGTTCTATTTGCTTAGTATTAAGACTTCTAAGAAAGCATTTTATTTTTCATCAACTATATATTTTGAAAAGCTATTATTAATAATGGTTTGAAAATAACTTTTGAAGACAAATTATTTTCTGCACGATTATTTTTATAATTGCTATTTTGTAGTAACATTGGACATGACTGACGAGCTTATATATATATAATATATATATGTGTGTGTGTGTGTGTGTACTGAGAAATTAATAGCAAATCTTAAGCTGTGATAAGTTTTAAGATTTGTGATTTTCTCATTACACACACACATATATATATATATATAATGAGAAATTAATAACAAATCGTAAACTATAAATTTTCCTGTTTTCGAAAGATGCCTAAAATGTCAGATAGATATTTTCTTCTTATCCATACGTACTACTTTTCTCTATAAACTAAAAAGCTTAGAGTTATTTAATCTTACACCACTATTGCTACTGTTTATATATATATATATATATATATATATATATATATATATATATATATATATATATATATATATATCCATATGTAGTGAAATTGAAACAATATTGAATACAAGAGTTATAATTTAAGTTTCTTTCGCTTCCTGTGTCAGGTCTTTCGGTCCAACATAATATATACATATAAATATTAGCAAGTGTCGTCAGTAATTACTCCGGGTAGGCAGCTTGTGACCTTTATGTAGTAAATCGACAAAAAAAAATAACATTTTGCATTTTATGCAGAGTAATCAAAGTAACATTCACAATTTTGCTGCAATGAGTGGAAATTGTGCCACAGAAGAGAAATGCAGCTGTTGATCTTTGTATTCAATTGCCCACCTTCTTTTCCTAGACGATATATATATATATATATATATATATATATATATATATATATATATATATATATATATATATATATATATATATATATAAGGAAAAACCAGTAAGATATATAATCTGGTGTTTTTTTTTTTTTATTTTACAAAAATGTGTTAGTGTAAATTTACAGAGCCTAAATATTATAAATAAAGTGATATAAAATATGTTTTTCGCTACACAGTATTAATTGATATGCTTCATCTTCAAGCGAATATTGGGATAGTCGCTTGAAGATGAAATGGAACTAATGCTTTTGATGTAATTATAAAATTAAATTTGAAGTTTTTAGCTTCCATTTTTTAAATATGCGTAGCGAAAAAAACATATTTTATATTACTTATTTTATAATATATATATATATATATATATATATATATATATATATATATATCCGGAGTTGATTCTTTTGTTTTCTTTTTGAATTTGTAAGTCTGATGAATTGGATCGTATGTATTATATTTAGGCAGAAGTCCGTCACTTATACATGTTTCATTAAAGACGACAGACAAGGTACAGCGATTAAGCTATTTATTCAATTTTCTTGCTTTCGACCAAGTGTTTTCTTTTCTGAGTGTGAATAAATTGTCCAAATATTCTGTAATCCTGAGCTCTTTCTGTCATTATTAAGGATGATATTATTTTTGCTGTTTAATAGGAAGTATATATTGTATGTATGTTTCTAGAATTATAAGCATATTTATTTTCCCTAACACAGGTAACGCATCGTGTTCGTAGTTAATATTATTGAATTTTGGCTTTTTCTTTTTTCATTATTAAGGCTTCCGTTATTTTTTATTTTTTTTTTTATGAGGTTAGTAATTTTGTATTTTCTATTAGTATGTTTCGGATGGAGTCTGGTAAGATTGTGTGTTTGTTTAAATGGGTTCTAAAATTTTTTTCTGGAAAATAGATTTTCAAAGCCCATGAACTGTTTGTTATGGGAGCTTACCCATAATAACATAATGAACTATTCCATACGTAATAAATACTGCGCCTCAAGAGGAAGCATGGAGTTCAGTCCGAAGTCAGGCGACCGGCTGATCGGTCGAACTCTCTGCCTTCGGGCGGGAAGGAAGCCGAACGAGACTACGCCGAAGGGCAGAGTCTTTTTCGGGGAGGTAAACCGACCCTGAACCCGTTTATACGGGTTCAAAGGGCATATTTTTGGCCGAGCCCACGGTCTCGGAGATCCCACATTAAACCAGCCTTGTGCCACATGATGCCCTCGTGGGGGGGGGGTGACTTAATACTGTTCAGTCTGAAGTCTGTCAGTCAGAGCAAGTCAGTCAATCGAATCAGAGGCAGTCCGAAACAGAGTCGCGTTCAGACAATTACTACAAAACCTGATTGTTCGTACTAACACTTTCTACTTCTCTGTATATATTCCTGTTTGTAATATATCTGTGTTATTCCATATCCGTGTTCAAGTTCTTCTTTATTGGTTCTACCTTGGACTATCACCGTGGTACAAGGCACCGGACCATAACACTGTTATTGCTATTTCCAGTATTAACGGATGTTTCCTTTCTATCTTTTTATTCGAATTAATGTGGAATGTGAACATTTTAATTATGGAATTATTTCTTATTTGTGTTAAATATAACATCTATTTTCTGCTGTTGCTACTATCTAAAATCCTCGATTAATGTTGTTTCTGCTATTTGGCACAGTTCTTTCTTTGTTATTCTGTAGCCCCAGTCCAGAAGGTTAGAAGAAGTGTGGTCTTCAACAGGACCCAGAGATTGTAACCCATGAAAGGTGTTATTAAATGATCTTAAGAAACTGGTTTTTGCAGCATACCCCCGTGGAAATTCACTTGACTCACTTCTAGCAGTTGACTACTTCTACGCGCTGCTGGCGAATCTTATATGTGATGTTCTTGTCCTAAGTATTATTGTTCATTACGAAGCTTCCTTTGATCATTCTATTCAGTAACCTTCCCTAGGTTACAACATTTTGGCGACGAGGATTAGCCAGAATTACAACAGTAATCAAATCCTATAAACTGTAACTCTCCAATTTCATTACGGCCACCGTTTCCTACTCTTATAAAATGGTTTTAAACATAGGATTATATTATTCTAATTTAGTTTTACGATAATTCCTATTTTATTTGAGATTTGTAAGTATTCTTAGGTACATATGATTGTATTTGACATCCTTATGGGATCGCAATCGCTGAATGTTAGTGTTAATAGATTTATAAAACGGCAGGTTTTTAAAGACATTTTGTAACGGTGAATAATACGCACCTCAAATTTCGCTTATTACTTTTTAGAAAAAATGCGTATTACACGTGGGGAATTACAGTAGTTTAATGAATTATAATGTCGCATCTCAGAATCTTTGATTATTCTATTCAGTAACCTTCCATAGGTTACAACATTTTGGCGACGAGTATTAGCCAAAATTACAACAGTTTCATACAACCGGCAGTTTAGATATTTCTGAACGGGTTTGACGCCATGCACGACATCCATAATAAAGTCTTGATCTAACAAGATTGTTTAAGTAAATGACTCGATTTTTTGTGTGAATATTTTGGCTTTGAAGAAATTATACGTTATTGACTCAAGCTTTGCATATTCACAAAACTGGACTGAGAAATGTCATCGTACTTATAACCTCCACCCAGATACCTATTTCTTTTAGAATTCGAGGAAGTATTTCCTAATCACTCGGTCTGAAGAGAAACACGGAAATAAGATCTTCCTGGTTTGCGAGTTATACGTACAAATTTCCCTTAGAATTTTTTTCAGATATTCGTGTTCGAATAAAAATCCCCCCCGCCAAAAAATAAATAAATATAAATAAAAGAAACATTAGCCCAGTGTTAGCAAAGTCATATTCTTTAAAATTTAAAGGTCATATAAATTTCGAAATAACAACGTTCTTAGAAATCTGCAAAGATTTTTTCACTGTTTTATATTCTATACTTGATTCCGCACATTGCACATCAAAGACAATTTCGATTAAAGTGCGAGCCGAGCTGATATGAAATCTATGAAATTTAACGCTCGTAGACAACTGCCCATATAGTGGCAAAAATAGTAGCACGTACATTCTACGGAACTAGGAAGCCACATATATTCTATAATGATAGAGATGCATGAATATTCTTTCCAAGAAGAGAATGGCCAATTGTCGACGGAAGTTTTAAAAATTACAGATAATTTACAAGATCTGATTTGTTTTTACGGCTTATCAACCTTTTGCAGGTTTTATAAAGGGGAGAAAGTATTTTAGATTTCATTATATTTTTTCAGATAATAATGATTTAGCGATAAAAGTTTTACTGATTAACCCATACATGGGGGGAAGAGTTTAATCAAAAGATATCTGCACGCATGTGAATATAATGAACCCGACTGGAATTGGAACTCAGCTCTCCGATTTCCAATAATTAATTCCGGTTTCGTTTTACAATTCCAAGCCGGTATTCAAACAGCAACTGTATTTCCAAGGGGTCACGCTTCTAGTTACGAACCAAGGTTGAATTTGCTTAAATTGAATGATTGTATGTTACCCGTTGTTTCAATGTGATATGACCGTAAGCCGCCATAATTAACAGAAGTGAAGTGCACATATTCTACAGATGTATAAAAGCTTTTTCTTTTTTTTTTATGGAATGATAAATCCAAACATAACTGACGGAATTAGAGAAGTTTACATATTCTACCGACGGAGAGAAAAGAACACATGAAAAAAGAGAATCACACCTATATAAGGGTAAATCCGAAAAAAAGACAATTTTAAAATTATGCGATAAAATGAAGAGGGAGGCGCGTGCACTGAGAATGACTGGGAGTTAGCTGCGAGCAACATTCCCTTGTTTAGTCGATTAGAAGCGAGAAACATCGTCAGGCGTATAGATCCTCAACTCAGCGATTGCAGCACCGAAGATCAACACCCTGTAGCGAGCTTTCTGAGGGCATAGGGAATGAAATCTGTGAGATTTACATAGTCGGATATTGGAGCAATATGGACCACAAACCATGAATCAATGAAATGTTTATGCTTGGTTAGAAAGGTTTAAAGCGGGAAGAACACGTGCAACGAACAAAAGAAGATGTGGGGGCCCATCAACATCGCATCCGGATGAACCCATCCAGAGGACGGATGCTTTGGATCAGAGAAGACCGACGAATCCCGTTAGCATCGCCATTATTGGACATTAAGTATGGATCTGCGCATGCCATCGTTCAAATGACTTTGGCCACCGTCGAATTTGTGCACGTGGGTTGCCGAAACAAGCAGGTGCTGTAGAGATCGTTACTTGACCAAGAGAAAAGCTTCTTTTCGGAATGCATGAAAAAGCTCTTTGAACGGTACCAGATGGGCCTCTCTGAACAGGGCGACAGTATTGAAAAGTGACTTGTGCATCTGCTCTTCTGTGAAAATAAATGTGTAATATGGAAATTAACTAATGTTTTTTTTATTTACCCATGATAGATAGATAGATAGATAGTGTTGGTAACCAAGGGAATGTTGCTGAATAGAATAATGACACGAAGGTTTGTAATGAACGATAATACTTATGAAAAGAACAGAACATATAAGATTCGCCAACGGCGCTTAGAAGTAGTAGTCACAAGCTAGAAGTGAGTCAACTGAATTCCACAATACATTTCCAAATTTAGACCAACATACAGTATTTACTACTGTATTTATGTGGATGGGCACATACCCGTTATCGTCCGTAGGTATGATAAAACAGATAGATAGATAGATAGATAGATAGATAGATCGTGTTATTAACCTAGGGAAGGTTGCTGAATAGAATAATGAAACTGTTGTGGTAGGATCCACCTAATTTGCATAGTGGAGTACCGACCATATAAATATGGTTGGTACCTGGAAGAGAGGAAGGAATCAAGAGATTCAACCAGAGACTCTGCCCGACTGCGACTCAGTCAACACATTCTCCGGGAACGGTCTTCCCAAGAATATACAAAAGACTATATGTAAATATTGTGTACACTTTCTTGTTTCAATACATTTTGTTCTAAGTACATTTTGTGTTGTATTACTATTCCATGCATTAGTCAAGTTTCAACAGAAACGAAGGTTTGTAATGAACGATAATACTCAAGAAAAGAACAAAACACATAAGATTCGCCAACGACAAACATACAGTATTTACTACTGTATTTATTTATTTATTATCGTCCGTAGGTATGATACAACAAATAGATAGGAAGATAGATAGATATCTCTTTTGATTCAAGTGGAAGGGAGAAACGACGTCAGACGTATGGACGCTCCACTCAGAGATTGTAGCACCGAAGATCAACAACCAGCAGTGAGCTTTCTGTGGGCATAGGAAATGAAAGCTGTGGGATTTACTTTATCGGATATTGGTGTACACGCCATGAATAAACGAAATGTTTATGCGTGGATAGAAATGTTTAAAGAGGGAAGAACAAATATAGATATGGGTGCCATCAATATTGCACCCGGAAGAACACCATCAGAGGGTGGATGCCTTGATCAGGGAAGACCGATGTATCGTTAACACATACAACGTAGTGCATGATGTCTTGGTACCACATAAATATTGTGCGCGTTTGGTGGTCAAATATGCAAGGGCTGCAGACCTGGCTTCATCGGAAGGGATAATGAAGCTTGTTAAAAGAAAGCAGAAATATATTGCCGTACATCTACACTTCTTAATCAGTATGCATAAGGTGTTGCATGGAAATTACTTTTACTTTTTTATTTTATATATATATATATATATATATATATATATATATATATATATATATATATATATATATATATACCTAAGTATATAATTAGTATATACGGAATGAATTCAATAACCAAACAATTACTATTCTTGAAAGAGTGCTCAATACAAAAAAGTAGAGCATATGTAATTATTTTTTATAATAAAATTCATAACATAAATTGATAAAATCAAATAACAGCCATTTTTTTCCAGATGATGTTTTATATTCAACATCATCAATTGATAAGACACCGAGGGTGTTGAAAACAAAATAGCCATTTTTTAGTGATTTTATAACATTTTATATGAATTTTTTATATAAATATATATATATATATATATATATATATATATATATATATATATATATATATATATAAAAATATACATAATATCACATATTTTAATGAGTACAATAAATGTAAGTTATTATGTATATTTATTAAGAAATATATATATATATATATATATATATATATACATATATATATATATATATATATATATATATATTCTTATGATCGCTCGTTGTTACTTTTACCTATATTTACTCATTTGATCTATAATACTTTCCGAGGAGCTGCATTCGCGGGTTCCCAGACTTCATGGGTACAAGCGCCCTATGAGGCTGGCATCCCGCTCTCACTCTTGTGAAATGTCGAAACTCCTAAATGCAGCCGTCTCTTCTGAACCAATAGCTTCATGTCTCGCACCTCTCGCACCTCTAGCCTGTGGAACTCCCTTCTCTATTCCAGTTTCCCTGAGAGCTATAATCTCCAGCTATTCAAATGTAATGTCAATCGACATCACCAGTTGCCTTGATCTATCCACTATTCATCTCCTCATCTTTTCCTCTATTACTTCGATGTGATTTTGCTCCAAGTTTTTTGTAACCTCTTTCGTCTTAGTATCTTCTCGCCTTGCTTGGTGTGAAGCGCTTAAATATATATATATATATATATATATATATATATATATATATATATATATATAAACATGAATGAACTAAAAATAGATACATAGAACCTTACACGCAGTTCATCGCCATTATAAATGTCTGCAGATTGTATTGAACATGAAACTACGAGTCGTACTTTCGACGGAAGACAATATATATTTATTGATATATATATATATATATATATATATATAGAGAGAGAGAGAGAGAGAGAGAGACAGACAGACAGACAGACAAACAGAGAGGGAAATCTCTCTCTCTGTCTCTCCCTATCTATCTATCTATCTATCTATCTATCTATCTATATATATATATATATATATATATTGTCATCCACTTAGAGACTCTTTCGCTCTATCACAGTACATTGGTGGGACTAGACGTCCGGTCGTCTCAAAATAGGATAGAACCCTGACAGAATTGATGTCAGTCAGAGATTCTCCCCTAAGTCGTTGGCGCACGGTATTGATCAAAGTGAATTTAAGGTTATTTATTTTTAGACACAGTGACAAAGATATCTTGACTCGTTTTACCAAAGAGTCTTGAATCATTAGCAGTAATAGGCACTGTTTACAAACTCAAACTTATTTCCCAGAGACCTCAACCGAAATCAATTTTTCAGGAGCATATATTTTTCAGGAACACACACACACACATGATATGACAATATATAATTTCATATACCAACAAACAGTAGTTAGAAAAATAATGACAAATTGGAAATAAAGTTTTTGTGACACGATTCATCCGTTAGGATTTTATCGGTTTAGGCTTTTGTTGATGATTCGTGCGCATGTGTAGACGTGTCAACATCAAGAAAGCCCAGTTCGATGAAATCCTAATGGATGAAACGCGTGACAAAGATTTATTTCCAATTTGTCATACTATATATATATATATATATATATGGAGAGAGAGAGAGAGAGAAGAGAGAGAAAGAGATACACACACACACACACACACATATATATATATGTATATATATATATATATATAATTAATTAAAATAGCTCACATTAAATAAAATATATACCACATCTTGAAGAACATATGATATAATCAATATACATACATAGTATCGTCGTATTTTGAAAAAATAAGAAAATATATAGCATATGAATATCATTCTTTTTCCCTATTTACATTATTCGGACTATTGTCCTCATCTTTGATGTCCTTGAGGACACACGGTACAGTGAATAAAGGCGTTGGTTAGATCCAGGGACAGGACCCAAAGATTGTGAGTTCAATACCCGGTTAAGGCAGTGGAGAACTTTCAGAGGGAAATTAACAGGAGATAACTGATAACTGATATCCATCATACATGGCACGTGGAACTAGAACAGTCTACCCCAGTGAGCGAAATAAAGGGTTCATTTCGACATTCCAACCACCTGAAGAAGGCCGGAGCGTACAACGGCCGAAACGTTATGATAAATATGGCGACAAAGATGAGGACAATAGTCCGAATAATGTAAATAGTGGTTATGATGCCTCATCTCAGAAATATAGACAGACTCGTTCTTTTTGTTTGCCCTCGTTCCAAATAGGCGTTACACATGACGTATGTATGTGTGTGTGTGTGTGTGTTTGTGTGTGTGGAACAAAACAAAAATGTAGTTGCGATCAACAGACTACCTACCAAATACCGTGAAAGCTTAGAAAAGAAAAATTCTCTGAGAATACCCCTCCACAAAAAAAATAGATTCAAATCCCTATCTATGCCTATCTATGCGGTATATAAAAGTGTTCACCTATCTGTGCAGATAGAGCCCCCACCACAAAAAATAACGATTCACAGCATCAACCCTCAAATACTTTTTGATTTACTATATGTATTAGTTTAATTGTATTTATTATTCAGCTAGTCAAATGCTCTTCCATTGATTTTTTTTTCTTTTTGGTAGAAAATAGTATAGGAACAATGAAGAGAGAATATTGCCCCAGGAGCTTTCGGCTAATTCATTAACCATTTTAGATATATTCGTTCTTAGTATATTTTCACTGTCTTTACGTTATAACATGCATTGTGGAGGATAGCATGTAATTACATCTACTACTACTCGGTGCATCTTGGAATGTCCACCACTAGAGTGCGTGGTGGGCGGAGAATCAAATCTTCTTTCATGATAGCTGTTTAATATGAGGATTTCAGCACCAATCAATTGCTATATGGCATCTGTTTCCGTCATTGTTTAAAGATTAGATTGCCATAGTTCGAGATCCAAACGGAAATCCATTTCCATACTCGTATCTATGTATCCAACTATGCTTCCTCTTCCACGCAAAAAATAATTTTTTCTCTCTCTGTCTGTGTCTGTCCGTCTTTCTGTCTGTCTGTCTCTCTGTCTCTCTCTCTTTTTATATATATATATATATATATATATGAAAGTAAACATTGAAATCAACACTCAGAGGCGACAGGCTGTTTCATGTTAGAGGCCGCGAGTGGTGGATTTTTTCTCGCCTATTTATATATATATATGGGTCAGTGGTGCATGGTTGGTAATTTGGACGGGAGTGGAATGTTTATTTATTTATTTACTTGGGTTAATTTATTTTTCCTTGATTTTTTTAATTTAATTTTATATATATATTCTTTTCGGTTTTCGACGTAGCAAAAAAATTGGGTAGGATTTGCTTTTGCTCGCTTATTTAATAGTTTTTTTTTCTGAGAAGATAATTGAGCCATATATATATATATATATATATATATATATATATATATATATATATATATATATATATATATATAGTGCATGTGAATCTGGACGAAGAATGAAAACTCTTCATTCAAAATCGTTTAAAAGATTTGGAATAGAATCGTATAAGGCATTACCTTCCATGTAAACATAAACACGGCCCAGTACGACGAAAATCCTAACAGATAAAATGCGTCACAATTTTTTGACAATTTGTCATACTACTTATTTAAATAGTGTTTCTTGATATATAAAAGGTATATAAAATTATATAACGCGTAAATAGACTAGTATCACAAATATTTTATTTAAATTTCAAACAACAAACTTCATGGTTTCCCCATCAATGTGAGACCCCTCGAGTCTAATGCACTTTTATGTCCTTCTATGCCACTGTTATGGTAATTTACCCACGCACTCATTGACCATGTCAGCTATAAATAGGAGCAGGTACTGCCTTTGGGAAAGTGACGTTTCCAGCATTCAGCTCAGGGGTCGGACCGAACATTCTTGCTGTAACACTATCGTTTCTATAAGTTTGTATTACTGATACTGTTAATGTGTATTTAAGTCAATTCTTCTCTCTGTGTATTTATTTCTGATCCTAACAAACTCACAACAGTCACACTTCCATACACTGCTGGAAGGATTCATCTTGGATTCCCCTCAGTACAGTCGTTATGACTCTCTTGTTGGCCTCCATACCATCAAAAGCGTTCCCCTTGATTTTCCCCTTGAGCTTGGGGAATAGAAAGAAGTCACACTAAACAAGATCAGGTGAATGGGGAGGTTGTTCCAGTACAGCGATGTTCGTCTCGCAATAGAACTTACGTATGTTCAGAGCGTTGTGCACAGGTGCATTATTCCGGTGAAGCAGCCAAAATTCTTCCTGCCACAACACTCGTCTCTTCTCGCACACTGAGCGAAGTAAATGCAGCAGTATATCATTGTAGACTTACTAAGCGATCGTCTGTCGCTAGGGCAAGAACTCCCGGTCGACGATGCCCAGAGCTCTCACGGCACACTAAACTCGTTACTTTTCAGACAGAATTCGTATCTGGGAGAGAACAGACGTTTTTGTACTCTGACGAATGGCGTATTTATGAATATGAACGCAAAGACCACAGGCCGGAATTGAACCCAGACACGCTTATCTTCTATTCCACGCGATATCAAACAGGTAATAGAATTAGTGTAAAATCCTAGTATAAAGAGATCCTAAGCTATAAAATCGTTATGCTGTTCTTGCACCCTTCTGTATTTATTTACATTGCCCGCCTTCCTTGTGGCTAACCCGTGAGGCTTAACGACTACAGATTGAAAAACCAATTACGATTCCAGAAATCCTACCCGCAAGGTGGCCGTACACAGTATTTCGTTTACTGCTTTTTCGATATCCCCTCGATGATATGTTTATATTGCTTTTTGGTTTGCCCAGCCTTTTCTGAGTATTTTTCTTCCTTCTTTTAATTCATTATTCTTTATCCGATATTTCGTTGTTTCCCGTGTCTGTTCTCCTTACCCTGTTTTTTTTTGTTTTTTTTTAATTCTTTTTTCCGGGTTCTTATTTCTATTTACCATCAACGTTGTTTATTTATTTATTTATTGTAGAGGTAATGCTTTAAAGCCATGTTTTAATTGTTTTCTTTTTCCTTCTCATAGTATTCTTTCTTTGGTGTTGCATTTTCCTTTGTTGTTTCTCTTTCCTTCTTTCTTTTTTTCTTTCTTATAAGCTTGCATTTTTAAAAATAAGTTTATTCATTTCTTCATTCGTTTCTCTCTTTCAGGCTTGTCTTCTCTTTTCATTCTTTACGCCTTCTTTTTCTTTCTTTGTTCTTTATTTTACTTGTCTTTTCTTCATTGTTTTTCTTTGTTTTCTTTCGCTGTTTCACGCATGCGTGCGTTCTTTAATTTGTTCTCTTTTCCTTCGTGCCTTTCGTTCTTTCTTTTTTTCTTCTCTTAATCATTTTATTATGTTTTCCTTTGTTTTCTTTCTGTACAACTGATTTTTCTTTCTTTTCATTTTGTCTTTCTTTCAAACTTATTTTCTTTAATACTTTGTTAAGTTTCTATTCATTTTCTTCTTTTCCATCGTTATTTTACGCATGTCTATTTTTCATTTTCATTGTCTCAAGCTTGACGATTTTAATAATTTTCATTCTTTCTTTCTTTTTTAATGTTTTTCTCCCTTTCTCTCTTTATTTACTTTCTCATTTTCTTTCTTTGATTTTGTCTTTTGTTTTTCTTTCAAACCTGTTTTGTTCTGATAATGTTTTCCTTCTTTTTTCATTTCTTGTCTTTTAACTTTATATTACCTGTGTTTTTCTTTCTTTGTTTTCTGTCTTTTTTTCCTATTTTATTGTTTCAGGCTTGATTTTTTTTTAATATTCCTTTATTCTTTTCTTTCTTTCTTTTTCTTTCATTCTCTCTCTTTCTTGCTTTCTTTATTCATTTTATATTTCCTTTCTTTTCTTTCTTTACGCCTGCCTTTTCTTTCTTTGTTTTTTTGTCTTTCTTTCAAACACGCTTTGTTTAATAATTTTTTTCGTTCTTCATGTCCTATCTTTATTTTACGCATGTCTTTTCCTTGTTTTCTGTCTTTATTTTCTTTTTTCTTCGTTTCAAGGTTACTAATGCTTTTCCTTTTCTTTCTTTCTTTCTTTCTTTCTTTCTTATGAAATGTAAAAAAAAAGCCTGCACATGTTATTAACGCCTTAGTGCTTACTGTGGCACCATTTACCGAGGCAGAAAAAGAAAAGAAAGAAAAGAAGGAAAAAAAAAGAGGCGAGACCCAAAACGTGGATGATAAGCAGAACACCACGGCTAAGAGACAATGGTTAAAGGATATTTTGATAAGTAACAAATGGCGAAAAGAGTGTCATTACAATGACAGGGAAATTCTGAGGGATAAAGGTATCGAGTGTGTTTTTTGGACGGCTGTGTTATCTGAGATGCGTAAACAAACTGCTGGCCAAAGAAAAATCCAAATGAAAATGTTATTTCGATAAGTGACGGAAAACAGGTGGACTAAAGGGCTTTGGATAGATATGAAAAATTATTGTGTCAAAAACCGCACACGATGTGTCCACTGACCGATTTCTTTCGACAGAACATCTTTGGCCTGCGATAATAAAATTATGTTATCAGAAATATGTACCGAACGGAATTGAATGGGAACTTAGAAATGTTTCTTTTTGGGGCGACGTCTGGCCGTGTTAAAAAGACCACACATTCTGATAATTAGCGATAAGATGACGGACGAAGTCCAGGTGTAGAACAAGAGTTATGACCACCGTCTTGTCCTGTTTGCAGCTAGAGAAAATGATAAATGCGATTAAGAGGAAGAAAAGGAAAAGAAAAGATAAATTCTTTTAGTTAAGCAAAATATTTTTTTTCCTGAAACAAAGCTGCGGATTCGTCCACGCCCGACTAAGACATCATTGGTCGAGTGGTGATCACGTGACGCACGAAGGAAGCTGTCGCCGCCCATCCAGAGGATATGTATGAGAAGCTGCTACGAAGAAGTGGGGAGGGCAGCTCACGCCCCTCTGAAGTATGGTGAGAAGGTGGGAGTCAGAAAAGGCTCCCAAAAATGGAAAAAAAGTGGAAATTCCTAACCAGAGAGGTGGATATGTAATTAGAATTATCGAGGAACCCCCGACGCCGACAAACCCACCCCGGGTTTGGTCGGCGTCCATATAAGCGAAGCCGCAGCGAGCAGAAATCGAGTTGAGTTTAGTTCGAGTTGAGTTCGAGACAGTTCCCAGAGTCAGTCTCCAGTTGAAGATAGCTGACCAAGATTCGCGCAAATTCCGGACTCCTCTTCAATCCAAGAACAATTATTTTGAAGAGCGACTTAGATCCAGACCACCAAAATAAGTTTTTTTTCGACTTTCGTCCGAAGACACACTAAAAAACCAATTTCTTAAAGAGCAAACAACTTGAAGCGTTAAAACTCGCCTAACGGAAAACAACGTGTCACAATCCATAGAACAGGTCGGGAGATAGACGCGGTCCTATGTATCGAACAACTAGACATAAAGTTTGTTACCTTTTTCTTTGATACCTTGAACTTTTGAGTTTTCATTTTATTTTCTTTTATGCATATTTGTGTGGTGTCATCCCCGTTGAAGCCGATTTGCATTACGGCCCCAACTACCGATTGATCTCGTCCGCCTAAGATCAATTCACAACGTGGGTAGGCGGACTGGAGATCAATGCAGCTACTTTGGTAACCAGGCGTTGGAAGCGAGTTGGGAACGACGAGGCCAATATCAAATCTAACCAGATTCCCACCCGAATCACCAAAAGGTTAGAACGTCACATTTGGGTGCCGCGTTCGATACCAAGCCAGTTGGTCGTCACATGACGAGACAACACGACTGACGCGACAGGCGGACGTCACGTTTGGAGCAGCGACACCCGGACGGAGCAGCGAGGAGCGAACAGCTGGCGCCGCGGCGAAGACGTCACAATTGGTGCCGTGGTAGACCAGGATAGGACGTCACAGTTGGCGCTGCGACCAGGGGACGACGTCACATTACTTAGACTAACTGTACCCTTCCTCTATACTCAGCATAATTAAAAAACAATGGATTATGTTGCAATTCGCCCTGTAACGATATTCCTGCGAATACCCTTTGAAATTGAAATTGGTACGATCTCCCCTAGACTGAATATTACAGCCTAATGACACGTTGAGAAAGAAAGTTACTCAGCGTAGGACGGCACAATATTTTCCTTCATCGGCTAGCAGAGACCTATGGAATGCCGGTAACTTCTGTATACTTTGTAACTTGTTCTCCGAGGTTTATTAGGAATATAAAGGCGTTCGCTTTTTATTGTTTCCAAGAAAACGTAAGAAAGAAAGTTTTTGTTCTTCATCTTCCTAAAAAACTTTCGAATATATCCGCTTTTTATTGCTTGCTATGAAAATAAATTATACATTCAAGAATTTTCTCTTCATTTGGTATCAAAACATTACTTTATTAAATTCAACACTCAATGGAGCTATTAATATTATCTAATTGCTAACACGATAGCAAGTCAAAAGCAATCATCACTTTCACTATAACATAGCATTAAGTTTATCACGCTGCTTTCTACGCATGCGTGCTCATAATTGGTACTATTGTGGTATTAATCCTCTTCACCTCTCACCAAGCAATAGGCAACTACCAGAACAGACTGTTCTATAGCCTTGAGTAGCAACCAGTCTAGTAAAACCTCTGAATTCAAAGGGTTGAGTTCCGTCAGGCTATCTTGCCAAAGAAGCACCACTTTTACTGTGACTGCTGTACACACTGTGCCCCTACGAGTTACGGGATGAAAAAAAATGTCTTCAAGTGGTTGATCGCGCTAGTTTTCTGTTGTCGTTACAGTGTAAACATGGCCGCTGCGCTAGCAGTGTGCAACTAGGAGGAACAAAGAGCAACGATCCGATTTCTCTAGTCGCAACGTGTTTCAGGAGCTGAAATTCATCTAAAGCTTTTAACACAATATGACGACAGTGTACTGCCACGTAGAATCGTGTATTAGTGGATTGAGAAATTTAAAAAATGGTCGGACAAACGTGACGCCCGGAGAAGGGGCAGGGTGATTGTCAACTTCCACCGTTTCAGCTCGCTCATCAGATGATAATTGCGAAATAGCGAGTTCCCATTCATGATGCAGAATGTGCTCTACAGATTCAAATCAATGCTCATTGTTCCTACTTACTGCACACTGATAGAGGAGCGGCAATGTTTACACTGTAACAGCAACAAGAAAACAATAGCGGACAATCTCAAACATCGATCAGTTGACCACAATAGTTCCAGCTATAAGCATGCATGTGTAGAAGCAGTGTGCAAAAGTAAAGATATGTTATGGACAAAGCGCGGGTCATTCTTACCTAACCTCGTATTTTTAATTTTTAAATGGCGGTGCTCGTATATTTTATTTTTAAATGGCTGTTCTCTGCGTCGGCTTGAACGAAATCTCCTATTTTAGAGAATATTAAATGAAGTGTCTAATTTACCTAGCTGTAAAAGTAGCTAGTTGATGTTTTTAAAATCAGTAACAAGAGAATTAGTAAAAAAAAAAAAAAAGAAGCTTTTATTTAACTGGCAGGAGAGGATAAAATGACAGACAATTTCGTAGTATTAAATGTTATTTCTTCAAACTTGTAATGCATTACAATGAGGTCGCCATACAGGAGAATTTTCTTACAAATGAACGCAAAACAATGGGCGATAAATATATTCTCGTCGCCCGTCAGAATTTAATTTCAAGTCATTTTTTTGATTCACAGTAATTATTAAGGAGCTTTTTAGGATTGTTTACAATAGCATGAAATAGAATTTCTGTCTATGTGTCAGGAAATCTTTCCCGTCAGAGACCTTTTTGTTCATTTACACATCTACCATTCGGTCGTGCATTGAATACTGCTGCCATATTTGGTCTGGTGCTCCTGTTAGTCATCTCGACGTTCTTGCCAAAATCCACATAAGGATTTGTAATGTAATCGATCTTGACTTGGCATTTCGGCTTCAGTCTCTTTCTCACTGACGTGACGTGGCCTCACTCTGTATTTTCTACAAATATTTTCATGCCAACTGATCTGACGAGCTTCTTTTTTTTTCTGGTGTCCCGACTACATGAATTTAAGCTTACTACTAGATTGGCATTTAGGTCCCACCCTTTTTCCCTGGTGTCCCGACTACATGAATTTAAGCGTGCTACTAGATTGACATTTAGGACCCACCCTTTTTTCTCTGAGGGTCCCAACTGCATGAATTTAAGCTTGCTACTAGTTTGGCATTTAAATCCCACCCTTTTTCCCTGGTGTCCCGACTACATGAATTTAAGCGTGCTACTAGATTGGCATTTAGGTCTCATCCTTTTTCTCTAGGTCCCGACTACATGAATTTAAGCATCTTACTAGATTGGCATTTAGGTCCCACCCTTTTCCCTGGTGTTTCGACGACATGAATTTAAGCGTGCTACAAGATTGGCATTTAGGTCTCACCCTTTTTCAGCATCAAAATCCCACCTGCTTACTGTTGAAATATCTAAATGCAACTTCTACTCCAACAGTTTCTTAACTCCTATTTCCCGCCTGTGGAACTCTCCTCTATTTACTTTCTTCCCTGGTAACTCCAATTTTCAAAAAATTAACTGCAACGTCAATCACCATCACTGATCGTCTTGAATGCCATTCAAGTTTTGTCCTTTCCTCGATACTCCCTTCACTTATTATTTCATCTCACGTTCACTCCATGTAACGCCCTGCGTACTAGTAGCATTCTTGCCTTGCTTGGGGTGAAATGATTCATTTTTTATATTTTAAAAAATTATTCGCTGGGAGAATATGATTTCTTATAAGCTTGTAAAAGCATCTTTTCTCTATTTTCAGACGGATTTTCTAAAAATGAATTATAATGCTATACATTTGCAAATCTCTTTAAATCTTCCTTTTTTATATTCATGTTTTCTTAAGCTAAACAATAATTGTAAACCAACGGATGTAAAGGTCGTAAACAGATGAGTTTGCAAAGATTTACACATGTGTTATTTTAAATGTCATCTCTGGATTCTAGGGGTCTATCGGCAATTTCGTAGTAGGGACCTAAACACTGTATCAAGACAACCAATCTACAACAGGTAATGTTCTGTATATTTCTATAGACCCATGGCACAGTAGATAAAGGCGTTAGTTAGATCCAGTGACAGGGCCCAAAGAGTGTGAGTTCAATACCCGGTTAAGGCAGTGGAGAACTTGGAGAGGGGAATTAACAAGAGATAACAGATAACTGACATCCATTATACATGGCACGTGGAACTAGAACAGTCTACCCCAATGAGCGAAATGTCGAATGTTTGGAATGTCGAACTGAACCCTTTCAGTTCGACATTCCAAACACCTGAGCGTACAACGGCCGAAACGTTATAATAAATATGGCGACAAGGTGAGAACAATAGTCCGAATAATGGAAATAGGTAATTTTCGTCGGATTTTTTAAAACCCGTTTTATTCCCATACTAAGCATTAGTCGTTAGAGGAAACGAGAGTATTGAAATATAGACAATAGATATCAAGATCAAATGACAAACTATCCTATCAACATGTGGGGCTATGCAAAAGATTCTGGAAGAGGAAGACTTAGGCGAGCATCAGGCGTCTTGATCACCCTATCGTCGCAACCATGTTGCTGTTTCCAGGCGTTTTTTTTTTATTCTTATATCAAAACATATGCAAAAAGTCGTCCGTTACTATCAAGATCCCATTCCTACTCTATAGGAGTCGTCAACGTTCTGACCAGCATGGTAAGGCTTGAATTTAGATTAAGGTCTAACCTAAGTATTATATGACAAATGGCCATTATGAAAATCAGCATGGCTTCGAGAGGCTCTCTATTACAGTTCCACTTATTGCACTTCTTGTTTGCTTACGGCTACACATTTGTTTTGATATCATTTTCTGTATTTTCCCATCTATTTACAAACCTTGCCAAGTAGGCTACGTACTATATTATTCTAATCTTCTAGCCTTCGGTATATCCACTGATTCTTAAATTTTCCAGGTCTTCTTTCCACTTTATATGTACCAAGTATTTCAGCTGTTTCTTCTTCTTCTTCTTCTTCTTCTTCTTATTATTATTATTATTATTATTATTATTATTATTATTTTCTAAAATTATTATTTCCTTTGATTTCTGGCGTTTACACATTTCTTTCCGGGTCCCGCCCAGGGACCTAAGGTTAGAAATAGCATCATGACACTTTCCACTGACAAAAATAAATAAATAAATAAATAAATAACTTACATAGATAAGGCCCTTCGTAAAGTGTAGGCTGTACTTGACGGAACATTTTTTTGAATTTCTTTGAGGCCTGGACTTCCAGGAATCCCTTCAATTAGTCTACTGCAATCTTTTCCAACCAATCCTAGGGCTCCAACTACAACAGGGATTGTTGATATTCCCATGTGCCACATTTTTGAGATTTCTATTTCAAGGTCCTTGTAATTTGACAGGTTTTTGAATATCTTTAAAGATACATTGCAGTCTGCAGTGACTGCCGTAACAATAAGGAGACAATTTCTTTTTTTGTGGTCTTTAATAATAATGTCTGGGCGGTTGGCTTTGATTGTTTATTATTATTATTATTATTATTATTATTATTATTATTATTATCTCTTACTAGTATGAACTATGCTACTACCTTGACCAGTAGTTACTAAACCTCTGTAGTCTTTATATTCTATATAAGCTACGATGAAGCGAAAATTTAAAGATGTGCATTACGGCCTTCTTAAAAATGGCTATTACATATCCTAAGAAATCAACATTTAAAACCATGTCTATTTGTATATAGACTAAAACTCATCTTATCACGATATTAAAAATGCCAAAGAAATAAAAATAAGGAAATTGTATCTGTCTATATTTCTGAGTTGAGGTATTATGTACAATATTTACATTATTCGAACTATTGTCCTCAGCTATGTCGCCATATTTATCACAACGTTTCGGCCGTTGCATGCTCCGGGCTTCTTCAGGTGGTTGGAATGTCGAACTGAAACCTTTATTTCGCTCACTGGTGTAGACTGTTCTATTTCCACGTGCCATGTTTAATGGATGTCAATTATCAGTTATCTCCTGTTAATTCCCCTATCTAAGTTCTCCACTGCCTTAACCGGGTATTGAACTCTTTAAGTCCTGTCATTGTGCCTTTATCCCCTGTGACATGTGTCGGGAATATTGCATTTGTTTTCCCATTCTTTTCAGGCAGCCTTCATGCCTTTGCACATAGAAAACATACAAGTTTTCTTTCTTTCTTTCTTTCTTTCTTTCTTTCTTTCTTTCTTTCTTTCTTTCTTTCTTCTCACTCCGTCACTCGTTCAACTCTATTTCTTTTTCTTCATTTTAACACTGCTTTAATATTATTTCTTTTCCTTCTTTTCCTTCTAGTTGATATTTTTCTTTCTTTCTTTCTTTCTTTCTTTCTTTCTTTCTTTCTTTCTTTCTTTCTTCTCACTCCGTCACTCGTTCAACTCTATTTCTTTTTCTTCATTTTAACACTGCTTTAATATTATTTCTTTCCTTCTTTTCCTTCTAGTTGATATTTTTCTTTCTTTCTTTCTTTCTTTCTTTCTTTCTTTCTTTCTTTCTTTCTTTCTTCTCACTCCGTCACTCGTTCAACTCTATTTCTTTTTCTTCATTTTAACACTGCTTTAATATTATTTCTTTTCCTTCTTTTCCTTCGAGTTGATATTTTTCTTTCTTTCTTTCTTTCTTTCTTTCTTTCTTTCTTTCTTTCTTTCTTCTCTTTTATTTCAGTCTTTTCTATAATATTTTTCTCTCTTTCTTTTCTTCTTCAGTTCGTTTGTTTCGATTTAAATTTTATACTATACATTCATTTTTTTCCCATTTTTCTTTCTTTCCTTTTTTCTTTCTTTCTTCTCTTTTCTTTCACCTTCTTCTATAATAATTCTTTCTTTCTCTTTTTCGTCTTCAGTTTCTTTGTTTCGATTTAAATTTTATATTCTACAGTCATTTTCTCCTCTTTTCTTTCTCCTTTATTTCTTTCTTTCGTTCGTTCGTTCTTTCTTCCGTTCTTTATTTCTTTCTTCTCGATCTATTCTTATTATCCTTAATATTAAAATTGTTGACATGATAGGTTTCTTCTTCTTCTTCTTCTTCTTCTTCTTCTTCTTCTTCTTCTTCTTCTTCTTCTCATCCACCTCCTCCTCCCTTCTTTCTACTTTCAGCTTCTATTTTTGCCTTCGTCTTCTTTTTAAGTTTACTACTGCTATCCTCCTACCTTCAGATTCGTTTTCTGCTACTTGATATTTCTTCGTTTCCTTCGTTTACTCTTTCTTTTTTTTTAATTTCTTTCTTTCTTGCTTTCTTTCTTTCTAAAGTTTATTTTTCATGTTATCGATTTTCTTTCTCTCTCACGATTGCTTTTTTTGTCTTTCACATTCCTCTTCAGTTTCTTTTTCAAATTTTATTTCATTTGTTTCTTAATACCATTTTCTCATTTTCACGAAATTTTTCGTGATGTGAAAATTCATCCCAGAGTAAAGAAAAAAAAAACATTTATAGACAGGTAAAAAAGTTCCATTTGCAGATTTAGGTATTAAGGAATCTTTAAAATAAATTTGTAAAAAATCCGCTAAGAACGCAATTCGAAAAAAAATCTAAATCTAAATAAATAAATGAATAGAGGCTCTTGTGATTCCTTAAAACACTTTCCGTCCTTTGATGTTGAAAAAGACACCCCGGAATCAAATAGGCCTCATTCAAATACACACATCACCATTTTCGATGTCACGAAAGCCGAAACGCTTCCCACAATCAAAACCAAATTTCAGTGATAATTAAGAACCCTCACATCAAAGATTTCACTAATGGACGGAAGTCAATCAATCTATTAATATGCTGTTTATTTCTGTTGGCATTTATTTTTTGTTCTTTGTAATATTTCGCAATATCTGAGAGATTTTGAATAGATTTTGACTATTCTACAAAATCTTGAAATTATATTTGTTTGTGAGTTTCCTCGTTATTGTTGTTGTTGATTTATGGAAATAAAATTGCAATTTCATTAATCCTCAGATTAATTTCCGTTTGGAAAAATATGAAAGAACTGATCCGAATTGAAAACCATCTAGAAGATGCGATGGACGAAGATTTCACTGGTTGAACGATTCGTATAATTACAGTTATTTAATTTATTTATTTGTTTGTATCTAATGAAAGCCGCTGATATCATTTGATAGAGTCGTGTTCTTCTCAAAATGTCTTCCTATTTGTCAGCTTTTAAAGTGTACATTCTTGCCATTAATCGTAGCTTTTGAACAATCCAGGTGTACGTGCAACCGTTGTTTAACATTAAGTCTTTACCCAATAAGTGGCTGTCAGTTCTGTATAGTATAAGTGAATTTTATTACTATAGACCGGAATTTCAGGCAAAAATAATATGAATGCTTTAAAATTACATTTTTTTTTATTTTAAAGGGGTACAAGTAGGCACGTTAGAGCGATAGCGTATCGGAATCGAAGAGCCGAGTTCAAATTCCAGTTGGGTTCATTACATTCAATTACGTGCTAAAAGCTTTGGGAAAGCTATGCATCCATATCTTATCCCCCAGTTATGGGTAAAATAACAGAGCAAGGTCCTATAAGCCTTGTGGGGGGCAACTAGGAGAAGTAAACTCTGAATTCAGATCACATTGCTACCTTGTAGTTTCTGCCTCTTTAGGTAAAGTATAGAAGAATGTAACTTCAGAAAAAAATCACCCTCGTGAATAGGTACCTGTAACCTCAATATCCCCGGTGAAAAAGGCTTTGAATATCACCATGAGCCACAACTGAGAACTCCTGCCCAAACAATAAACTGTTAAAAATTAAAGCGAGTATATGAGAATCGCATAAGAAACGCCAAATTAAAGAAGAATAAGTATATGCACAGGTTCCATATTTGACATACTACCATATCCAATTAATATATCCTAAAAAAGATCCTCGGATATGTGTGTCATGCTAAGAAATAATCATCATAAAACATATATTGATAAACTGCAGCAATTTAAATTCAATCGGCCTAAAATATTGCTAAAAACCATCTTCGATATACCATGGACGAAGATTTCCCTGTTTGAAAGATTCATATAGTCGCAGATACTTTATTTATTTGTATTTAATGAAAGCTTGTGATATTTTACAGGGCCGTATCCATCTCAAAATGTCTTCCTGTTTGCCAGCTTTGTACATTCTTGCCATTAATTATAGCTTTTGTACAATCCAGGTGTTGGTGCGACCGTTGTTTAATTATTCAATCGGCTTAAAATATTGCTAAACAAGAAACTTAAATACTGATTAATTTTACACATTAAATTCCTTAGAGAAAATAAACCGTTTTCAAAAATATAATGAAAAAGCAAAATAACTACAACAACTACTTTGACTGTTTAAAGACTTTATTTACCAGACATTAAATGTCAGCATTGAATGACGGAATGGATTGATATGTTGTAAACCAAACCACAAATTGTGAAATGCAGAAGAGTGGTGACCACTAAATGAATGAAAATTCTACAAAACCAAAATATTGACATGACAACTGGAGTTATGATCTTAAATATCCTCGTAAGATCTAGACGTAAGATGTATATATATGATCTAGACGTTCATGAGGATAACAGGCATGGCGTCTCTTTTAGATCTGTCTAAAAAATCGTTTATATAGAACCATTTTCTGGTTAAAAAAAAGCTTCAAGAGAATCAACCTCGACGATGTTTGGGAGTACCCAAACTTATAGCAATTTCCTGAGCTGACCCAATTGAATCAAGAACAGAGATTTGCCAAATAACAAAAAGCACATCACTTGAAGATTTCTAACAACAGCAATAACTAAAATGGTTTGGTTTGTTTTGTTTTACGTCATACCAACCTCATTGAGTTATTTAATGCCGACAAACATTTTGTTGCTGGTAATTTAAAAAAAAAATATTGCTGGTATTAAAACTGGTTTTACACTTTCATAATGTTTGACCTTTTTTGTGGGGGTTAACTATTTGACTGGAACCCTGAGATGTCCTACCACCCCGGCTCAGGGTTGACCTGGGAACATCAGCAATTAAGAGGTGATTCCAAGCTACTCAAAACCACTTAATCGAAGACCTTGACGCCGAATGTAGTTTATCGTCTTACCCAGCACGCGGATCTAGTTTATCGTCTTTCCTATAACTGATAACTAAAATGAATAGCATTCCTCAGAGGGAAATATTATACTAATTAAGATATTCACTGTCCGCACGACTTTAAATGAAAGGTTATTAAGTTATTGAAGATTTCGAACAACAGTAATAACTAAAACGATTTGTTTTGTTTTGTTTTACGACATACAAAATATAATGTGTTATTTAATGCTGGCAAACTTTTATTGCTCGCAATATTTTTTTTTCCAAATGTATTGCCGGTGATATTTTTTTCAAAAATGTATTTCTGGTAAAAAATTTAAAAAAATGTATTGCTGCTTTTAAAACCAGTTTTTACACTTTAATGATGTTTGCCTATAGCTGGGACCCTGAAAGGTGCTACTACCCCGGGTCAGGTGAACCTGGGAACATCAGCAATTAAGAGGTGATTGCACGCAACTCAAATCCTCATCATCGTAGACCTTGATGCCGGATGTTAGTTTATCGTCTTACCCCGGACGAATATGTAGTTTATCGTCTTATCTAGGACGGTTAACTAAAATGAATAGGAGGAAAATATTATACTAATCAAGATAGTGACTGTCCTCACGAATATCGATATTATAAAATTCGTTAACAATGAACTTGAAAAAACTAACTTCTAAAAATAAAAAATAAAAAATTGTCTGTTTACTCTGTCATGCTGTGCAATATTTAACACTAGAATCTATCTTACCCATTTATAAGTCTATCTTTGGTCCATGCAATGAATATTGCTGTCACGTCAGGTTTGATGCTTCTGCTATGTATTTAGAGATTCCTGAAATATATAAAGAATATTCAAGATTATTGGTCCTGACCTTGCATCTCGTATTTAGTCATTTTCCGATCGTCGAAACTTACTTTCACTGTGACATTTCTTTAAAGATAGCTATCACCATTTTACAGTTGAAATGTCTAGATGTAACCGTAAGTTCTATGCTAACAGATTCTTCTATCGCACTTCATCTTTATGGAACTCTTTTTCAGATGCTTGCTCTCAAGTGAGCTTTCTGTGACGTCGCCCCTCCTTGGTCGCAGCGTCGACTCTGTCGTTCGATCTCATTCGCGGCTCCAACTGTGACGTGACGTGATGTGGCCGCCCAAGGGTCGATCCTTGTCACGGACAGCACCAGTTGTGACGTTTTTTGCCACGGCGTCAGTTGTTCGCTCCTCGCTGCTCCAAGTGTGACGTTCCAACCCTCTGGTTAGATGATTACCAGCCTCGCCGTTCCCAACTCGCTTCCAACACCTGGTTACTAGGGTAACTGTACTGATCTCCGGTCTGCCTACCCACGTTGTGATTAGATCTTAGACAGACGGGATCAAACAGGAGTCGGGGCCGTATGCCAGCTGGGTTCAACGGGGTGGCAACACACAAGCAAAAAAAAAAAAAACTCACGAGGCAAAAAATTACTGATAAGAAAGGGTAACAACCTTTTATATCTAATGTTCGTTACATAAAATTATTCTTACTTCCCGACCCGTTTTGTGGACTGTGGCACCAAGCTTCTATCATACAATTTAAAGACTTCGAGTTGCCTACTCTCTAGAATTTTTGTATGTCGGAGTGTGGTTTGGTTTCGACACTGGGCGCTAATCTCTACCAGTCGTTCACGGCTGATTCTTCTCTTCGGCTTGAGTTGGACGAGCTTATTCGCTTCGGCTTGAGGGACGTATTTCTTCACTTCGATTTGGGTTGGACGAATTTCCACCCTCAGGCTTGGCCTGGTTTCAACTTCTTCTAGACGCAACTGCACGTAACTTCTTCTTCTTCCGTCCTGCAACTCTTCTCGCCAAGGTCCGAACTCTTCTCTCTGCCGTCTGAGGTGATCTCTTCTCTCTGCCTTCCGGGGCTGAACTCTTCTGCTTGTTTGGCCTGCAACCTTTCTGCCTGTCTGGCCCGCAATTCTTCTGCTTGTCTGGCCTGCAGCTCTTCTGCCTATCTGGCCTACAGCTCTTCTGCTTCTCTGGCCTGCAGCTCTTCTGCTTGTCTGGCCTGCAGCTCTTCTGCCTATCTGGCCTGCAATTCTTCGGCCTGTCTGGCCTGCAATTCTGCTCCAACTTCTCTGCGGCTTTCGAGCAATTTTCTTCTCTTCGACTTGGCTGCAACTTCTCTGCCTGTCCGGGCCAAACGGACCGGCCCCTCTTGCCCGCAAGGGGCGAATGAGCAGGGCCCGCCGTCCGCTCTCCAACTGCTCTGGCCGTCTACCCCGCAACTCTCTGTTTTCTGTCGGTTTGGGGTTCTGCTTTTATTGACGCCGCAACAAACTGGGGTGGGTCTGTCGGCGTCAGGGTTCCTTGATAATTCCAAAAGTCGCATTAGTTCTGATTTCCATTATCGCTCTTATTTTCACCCCTACTTCCTCACAGTGCCTCTGGGGGAGGCGCATACCCATCTCCCCGGTCTCTCGTATGTCAGGTGACCGTTTTCGACCAATGGGTCCTGGTCGAGCGTCCTTTCTCCTCTTTCTCGCATATCACGTGACCGCTTTCGGCTAATGAGATTCTGGTTGGGCGTCTCCGTCCTTCGTGACGTCTCCAATCGGGCGTGGTCTATCCCGGCTTTGTTCTGGGAAAGAACCACCTTGCTAAAAAAAACAAAATCCAATTTGGCTTTTTTCGCACGTACGAAATTGACAATCTCGGCCTATCTCACCTTTTGGTTTTTGTCAAAACAGCCCGCCGCTAATTAGATGTGACTTCAGGAAGAACTTTTCTCGTCTCGCTGGCGCTTTCTGTGAGCCAAAACAATTGTTTACATTCCTTTATTTTCGTTCAGGCCTGACAGTGAAAATCTTAATTATCTGAATTTGAAATTATCTTCACTTCATCATCGTGGGGGTTCTAATCTTCAACAGGTCAGGATCTGTATACAATTCCAGCGGTCACCTTCTCATTCCAAAGACACCTTTTTTTTTTATTTATTAATATTTCGTTTTCCATTGTTCTAAAAATCCCATTTCTCCAAACTGATAATGAGCTTCTACATTCCGCGGACACAAAAGTAGGCCAGATGTTTTGACCGATATTTTTATCAATCGCCCATGTCTGTTTTCTTTCTTTCTTTTCTTTCAAATAACAATTTCTATTGTTCGTGAAATTCGGTCAGGCGCGTTGGCCTAGATATCTCTTGACACCTGTTTTTGCTCATGACCGTATTATCTATTTCTCCTCCTCTCCTTTTCTTTTCGTCTTCTTCACTTAGGATCGCCTAAATACAATTAGAGAAATATTCTCAAAACTTAATTACTCTTCGTCTAAATAACTAACAACTGGTTAATAAACCGAATAAAAATTAAATCATATTTCTAGGAATATTTCTTTTTAGTTTTTTTTCTAATAATGCAGGGTGCCACAATTCAACTACAAAAAATTAAATGCAATGCCAATAGTTATCTTGTTAAACCCTGTTCTTTCATTGTTCTCTCTCCTGTTTTATGTTTCTCATATTTACCAAACAGTCAGGGGTTACAACAGTCAGGGCTAGTAATCTACAAGGAAATTAGATCAGCACTCTATAAATTTCATTTTGGAATAACTTCTACATAGAAAAACGTATCATAACATATACAGTGTAACCCGGATATAAGAGACCCGGCTATAAGAGAAACCCGGATATAAGAGAGATTTTCTATGGTCCCAAATTAGAGCCCATACTTACCTAAACAAAATAGACCAAACCCAGATATAAGAGAAACCCGGATATAAGAGACTTATTTTCCGGTCCCGACAACTTTCTTATATCCGGGTTACACTATATATATATATATCTGCAGAGGAGTAACAACCCGAAATAATGTGGCGTTCTGGGTATGACGATAAACTACATCCGGCAGTGAGGCCTCTTATCAGGAGGGTTTGAGAAGCGTGGAATCACCGCTTAATTACTGGTATTCCCAGAACAGCTGCAGGATAATGTATAACCCGGAGAGATACTGCATATTTTTAATAGCTAGTGTTCGACATTTGTACATAAAGCATTTATCATTAAATCTTTACATCCTATTTTAAAATAATTCCTGCAATCTTACTTATTATAAAACGCAGATTGTGCGTGTGTGTGTGTCTGTACGTTTATATATAGGATCGGATTTCCTACATTTTTCAACCGATTTCAACAAAACTTCACAGGACTGCGTAAAATTACCTTGCGGTGGTTCTGACAGCGCCAAAAATTGGAAAAAACACAAGTGTTTTTGCATGAAATCACTTTGAAAACACGATAAAACGATTCTGTCGCCAGAATGAAAGGGTGACAACTCATATCGAGTTATACTTATTATAAAACCCACATTGTGTGTGTGTGTGTGTGTGTGTGTGTGTGTGTGTGTGTGTGTGTGTGTGTGTTCGTTTATATATGGGATCGGGTTTCTACATTTTTCAACCGATTTCAACAAAACTTCACTTTTTTTGCATGTGTTTTCTTATTGTCTTGCACACTTTTTTCTTTATTTTTACACTCAGAATGCTTTAAAAATTCCATTTACAAGACAATTGTTTATAATAAAATTCTATTCAATCGATAGACTCATAACGGTTGAAAACAATGTTTTTGTTTGAGTTTGGGTTTGACCAATTCGTAAAATAAAAATAAAAAAAAAATAATTAAGACATGCGTGTCCGTCAACCTTAAACAATAATCTTTGTCAATATTATTTTTCAGTCTTTATGATGGTCGATACTTAATCTATCTCTTACTGTTACATCCCCGGGCAACGCCGGGCTCTACTGCTAGTATTTTATATTTGGGTATAATAAAGGCACCACATTGGTTGCAGGAGAAGGTCTAAGCATAGGAGCTTCTGCTATATTTTAATCGCGAAAATTTTTCATTCTATTTAAAGATTTTTTTTTACATAGTTACATCTTATTTTTTAAAAAATAATTCCATTATACTTTTGCTTGTGTACAATGAAGCTACTTCGACTGCAGGTGGAGATCTATCCATGGGAGGCTATCTTTATTTTTATCACAATATTCCGTTAAATTTACTCATTCTATTTTTTTTTTTCATCATTTCTCCCTATCTTAAGAATAATTGCTGCAACAGTTTCTTTATGTGTAAAATGAAGTTACCTCATCGGCTGCTGAAGAAGGTCTAACCAAGGGGATTCCTGAATTTTTGTTTAATCACGAACGTCTGTCTGATGTACATGGGCCTTATATATTGTTGCCTCATTTGTTGTTACTATCCTAAGAATTATTTCGACGCCAGTTAATGTTTGTGTATAATGATGACACCGTATCGGCTACAGGAGCACGTTTCACCAGAGTTGCACCTGCTTTGTTTTCTTATCTCTGTTTAAGTTAATAAGAATTAAGCCGCGCAGAAATTTACTCGCAAATTCCAACCAAGATATGATATGGATAATTAAATAAAAAGAGTTCTACAGTAGAATCCCTGTTATCCGGAATCTCTCATATCCGGAGTGCCTTATATCCGGAATCTCTCATATCCGGAGTGCCTTATATCCGGAATCCCGCATATCCGGACATGATTTTGATGTGTCTATTTGAACTATTTGGGTGATATATAACTGATTTGAAATTTATGCTTTTCAGGAAATTTACTTCGGATAACTGAATATGGTTTTTCTTATTTTTTTTTAATTAGCTTATTTTATAATATTAACATTTTAAAAGATTTTTACACAATCTTAAGACACTTCAATAATTTTAAAGATTTCCTTATGGCATTTTGTTTCTATTTGTTAACATTTGAAATGTAAATAAAAGTTTTCTGATGTTTAATCTCTAACCGTGTCTAAACTTTCGTCTCGAAGAATCGGTATTTCTTCCATTCCTTTCTTCCCATCACTTCTTTGTTCTTTCTCTTTTTCTTTTTCCTCCCTTTTTGATACCTTTTTCCTTTA
>CAHIKZ030001502.1:1710000-1775000 GCA_903632075.3 Acanthosepion pharaonis | reverse complement strand
TTAATTTTTTTTTTTTGGAGGTGGGGGTTATAAACTTTTTTTAATCCTCCAGTACGAATGGTAACATCCGATCTTGCATATCTGCAAGATACATATAAAGTCCCCTTGTTGGAATTTATAAGATATTATTATTATTATTATTATTATTATTATTATTATTATCCGTGCATGTTATGCTTCCTGCTTTGTATCCTGTACAGTCGCGTCCAAACTATTGTCCTTACGCCCAATAGGAGAATTGCCATTTAATTGATAGCAGTTTTCTTAGTATATGGGATGTTCCGAGTAAGGAGATCTTCTGGACAAACTACTTGTTGATGTTACCCGAGAGATTGTTAGTAAAATTGTCCATTCCTTTTCTTCCGAGGCCCACAGCTCCGATTACTATCGGTACAGTCTCAGTCTACATTCCCTACACCCTGTTAATCTCCATCTCTAGTTCCTCGTATTTGGACAATTACTCGATAGCTTTCCTGGAGGTGTTTCTCTCAGATAGTAGTGCTCTGTCCATTGTTATTTTTATCATTATTATTATTATTATTATTATTCGTGTATGTTATTTTTTCTGCGTTGTATCCTGTAGAGTCGGTTCCAATCTTAGGCCCTATAAGAGAATTGTCATTCAATCGATAGCCCTTTTCTTAGTATATGCGATGTTCATAGTAGGGCGATCTTCTGGACAACCTCGATGTTGATGTTACCTTGGACACTGTTAGTAAAATTGCCCGTTCTTTTTCTCACGAGGCCCAGTGCTCCGATTACTATTGGTACAGTCTCGGTCTTCATTCCCCTTATCCTGTTACGTTCGATCTTCACGTCCTTGTATTTTGACAATTTCTCGATCGATTTCATGGATGTTTTTCTCTCAGATGGTACAGCAATATCAATCAGCATAAACTTCCTGAATTTCTTATTTTGTATGATAATATCAGGTGTGTTGGCTTTTATTTCGCTGTAAGTTTGAATTGTCATGTCCCAGAGGATAGTTACATCGTTACTTTGTGTAACAGTGTCTGGTTGGTGCACATACCAACTCTAGATTTTGTGCTTCTTGCATATCTTCCCGTGCACATATTTCAGTACATTATTATTATTATTATTAATATCAAAAGTGGTTAGCCAGAAGCTGCTGCGTGTTAGTTTAGGTTAGGTTAGGTTATTGGGTTTAACGATATTTTGTTACCGGTGTTTAATTTTGAATCTAGCTATCACCGTAAAAAAATCACAATGAATCAGAAAAATGCTAGAGATACATCCAATTTGAAAGAGTTGACATAGGCCAGGTAGATGCTAGAATAATAATAAAAAAAGAAATGTATAGGTAGTGATTGCATTGGAATCAAAGAGGTGGGCACAGATCCGATTTGTATTCGAGCTGACGCATAATACTTTGGTTTTCACGAGATTAAAACATAGATAGCACTAAAATCATAACAACAGATCCGGTTTTTCTAAATGTGAAAAAGAAAGCTAAGTTTGGTTTACATTACTGTGGAAAAGGCCGATACGTGACGTTTAAGGACTAAAAGTCTAATTGCAAGAAGTTTGTATGCAGTGTTGTCAGCAAAAAGAAGACAACATGCAAATGATAGATTAGAGATACGGAAATCTAACAATTGTGACAAGCTAGAACTGTAGAAACAGAGAATGTGCAACATGGATATCTGAAGGTATATTGGTGTAGAGTTTGGTAATAGCAACAGGCAGTACTCGTCTGTAAGAGAAGTTTAGTCTGACTGACTAACTTAATCGGCTGAGCAAATAGGTAGGTGTTTTATATAACAGCCTGGGAGATTCCGCTCATTTTACCCGGGCAAGTCTGTTCTGTAAATTCTGACTGACGGATGATTCTAGTGTGGATATTGTGCTCAATAAATATCCTGCATACTGTGACTTATTCAAGAAAGGGACATGTATTGATTTATTTTTGTCAGCCATCTGGACACTAGTTGGAAACCTCCTTGGGAAGGTGAGTCTCAGCACTCTTAATTGTTCAATTGGGATAGCGAAGAATGCCTTCCAAAATCTGAGGAAAGTATTAAGTAACAGAAACAATATCGTTAGAAACAAAGAAAAGAGTACTGAACTCCTATGTTGCGTCCTTCCTCTTATAAGGTAGTGAATGCTGGACAATATCCTCACAGATGAAGAAAAGACTTGAAGTAAGAGAAACAAAGAAAAGACGACTGAACTGTTATGTAATATCAGTCTTATATGGCAGTGAATGCTGGACAATCTCCTCACAGATGAAAAAGAGACTTGAAGCAAGAGAAACAAAGAAAAGAGGACTGCACTGTTATGTAATATCAGTCCTTTTATATGGCAGTGAATGCTGGACAATCTCCTCACAGATGAAGAAGAAACTTGAAGCACGAGAAACAAAGAAAAGAGTACTGAACTGTAACGTAATATCAGTCCTCCTATATGGCAATGAATGCTGGACAATCTCTTCACAGATAAAGAAGAGACTTGAAGCAAGAGAAACAAAGAAAAGACGACTGAACTGTTATGTAATATCAGTCCTCCTATATGGCAGTGAATTCTGGACAATCTCTTCACAGATTAAGAAGAGACTTGAAGCAAAAGAAATGATTTTTTTTCTAAAGAAAGATGCTGCGAATATTATGTACCCAACATGTGAGCAACAACGATGTTCTGGAGACAATTTACAAAAAATGGCAACTATATTTAACATCAGGAAGAGACAGTTGAGGATTCTGGGATACATCCTGAGGAAGGAGGGCTTGGAAAATGTGTTACTCAAATGATAGATTGAAGCTAAGTGAGACAGAGGAAAACAACGCACAACCTACTGATGAGCTTGCGTGAATGTATGGCGGAACAGAGGTAGATGGAAACAAAAGACAAATGTCATTAATAGCTAAAAGGGACAGGTAATATGTCATCTCCATTGTCACATACAATAAGAGAAAATAGACGCAACCTACAGTAACAATAAAATGGTAACGATGTTTTTCGTTTACACTAGACCCAAGAAAGTATAAAGAGATCTCGTGTTTTTGATTTTTTTTGTTTACAGTATGAAAAAGGCAACCATATTTCATTAAAATCAAAATGGCCAACATAGGTCGTGATAATACACGAATCAGCAAATCGGCCAATATCAACCTGGAGGTTTCATGACTTTCGTTCTTCTGTGGAACTGTCGTAGTTGGTTGCGTAGTACATAGAGAGGAAAGAAATTAATAATATTTCACAATACTGTTACGAAAAAAGTTTCGATGTTATAAAGACATTCAATTGTTTCTTCAAATAAATCTGAGATGGCTGATTTGGTGATAATGTCGCTTTAAAAGGCATGAAATGTTCAGAAAAGCTAAGATCATCTCAAGATAGGATTTCAACATTTGCAGAATCTCTTTAATCATATAAGAAAAAGAAATGGTTACCGAGAGGAAAGATAAAAGTATTTTAATATTGGTGCTAAAATAAAACAAAAAACTGTGTACACTTAAAACCCGTTAAAAAATCGATAGTATATTTAATACTTGTTACTGAATAAAAAATAAGAGTTTTAAATATATGTTATAAGAGTTAAAAAATCCTTTTATAAAGATCATAAAAGAAAAACTGAACCTACTATTAATATTACTGTAAAATAAAGAACTAATTTTAATACCGTTCGTAAAAAAAACGAAACTTATGCAATACGGTTTTATAAAGAACAAAAAAAAAATTAAAATGCCGATTATAAAAAGAATAAAGGAAACTAATTATAATAATTGTTATAACAAAATGCTCTGCTTTTAATACTGGTCATAAAAAGAAAAGAAAAAAACGAAACTACATTTGATACTCTTTAATAAAAAATACAATGCATCTTTAATACTGTTTATGAAAAGAAAGTTGAAACGATTTTTTTATAGAGATTATAACATTTAAAATATAATTTTGATATAATTTATACAAGCAAATAAACGAATCTACTTTTAATATTTTTTTAAAGAGAGAACAATCTTCTTTTAATACCTTCTTAAAAAAAATGAAACTACTTGTATGATTGGTTTTATAAATACAAAACAAAAATACTGGTTTAAATGAAATAAAAGCATAACATTTAATGCAGAAAAATAAAAGGAGTTTATTTTGGTGCTGTTTATAATTATAAAAAACAAATAAAAATGTTTATAAAGCGGGACAGATGAAAATGACGAGAATATTTTTTTTATAAAATAGAAGCATAAAATAAAAGTTAACATTTTATATATGAATGAAAAAATATTTAAAACGAAAACAACTGTATTTATTTTTTTAAAAAAATTATGAAGCAAAAGTTATGAAAAAAGAAAAAAAATAGTGTGTTTTAAATTGAATCACGTTTTGTCTAGCAAATCTAGCATTTTTTTTTCACATGACGCCGGTCCGTCGGCGAAACTCTCTCTCTCTCTCTCACACACACACACACACACACACACACACATACACACACACACACACAAATGTGCGTATGTGTGTGTTGTTTTGTGCTTATAGAGAACGAGTGGTCAATATCGGAGTGCGTAAACATACATAAACAAGATGAATTTAATAACTTCACTCTACGGGTAATGTCATGGCGTCACTGATAATCAGGTCGAAATCTGATGAACACTGAAGACAAGTTAATGATTTCTAACCCACACATTATATATATATATATGTCTGCTTTTGTGTGTGAAACGATATGTGTATTTTTATATATTAAGAACAGTATTGGGGAAATTGTATGTCAAAGTGGAATAAGTTTACTTGTGACGCGTTTCGACCTTCAAGACTTCATCGGTCTATATTTTGTAACGCGGTTAGGACTGCACATGCGCACAAAAGAGCGATGCTTATAATTTTAGACTTTTTTTATCCGAATTCATTTAAAGTTTTTTTTTTCTTTTTGTCATTTTTGGAAGCAGATATTCCACACTGTGATATTACAATATCTATCAGAAATGGTAAAATTTATGTGGAAGGGCGCAAATCTACTGTAGATGACCTTTTGATTAAGGCTCTCACTAGACATTTACATCGTCCTTTCTCTCTTTGCTCAGTGTTACATTGACTGGTAATAAGCCGGCAGATTTTTATCATGTTCGCTGCTAGGAAAGAGAGCTTTATCTTTGTGTTTGGTGCATTTTTTAGGTGATTTTGGCATCTTTCATTTGGGACGTTGATGTAGAGGCATTTTATATCTACACTTTACAGAAAAATGCATCAAATATATTGGTTGCCCACCGAAACTTGACTGACCATAATTTTGACATAAAAAATGCTACTCTGATCAAAGGAGAAAAATAAATCCCTACAATGTAAATGTCTGACAAAAGGAATTTTGTTGGTCTCTATCAACTGTGTCCTATACATAATAATCAAGGCCGTTGCACTCTGGTCGCAGAAATTGTATGACAGCCATTACTAGGTTCTCCTACTTGTGTGGCATGGTGCGGAATCCTATTGCCAGACATAGGGTCTTCCAGCAGCTATCCTCTTGACCCATGCAGGCAATATCTGATCAAGGCACTAGCTATGTGGGAAGATGAATGTAGGCATAAAGACGACATCATGAATAAATACTGCAAACACCATCGTAATCACCCATTAGACGCATCCAATTCTTTGTGTCACCTCTGCTCTGTCCTTAGATTGATAGTCAAACACTCAAAAATGTTTGTATTTAAATATTCCGGCGTGAATACCAAGCAGCACAGAAACAAACAGAAAAAGGAAAAAATGTGTGCGTATGTGTTTGTGTATGTATTAATAAATTCACTCCAAGCAAGTCAATAATGACAGGTAATGGGCTACTGGAAATAAAAATAATGAGAAAACTTTAGAAGATAAAGCAAACCCAGTTGTAGACAGGAAACAAGAGATTAAATTATCATAAGATCCTGGAGGAGCGTGAATCTATCTACAGATGGGCAATTCAATGTGTTATAATTGTAAACAAACTTTTCTTGATGTATCAATTATGACTGAGTAGTGAATCCAATCCTCTTTGGGTGCTTCATGCTTTTAGCCTTGTACCATATCTAATCTACGCTTAGTAAATCATCATCTACTGATGTTAGGCGAACCTATCTTCTGCATGTGTGGTTTTGTGTTTGTTTACGCGTGTATGTTTGTCATGTGCTTTTACAAGTGTGGGCCTAAATTAAAATATACGCATCTATGTATGTATAATATATGCATAAATGTTTGTGCTTATAAATACACGTAGAAATTATATCTGACTTTTCGGAAGTATTTTCTGTTTAGCAAAGCTTATTTAAGGCTTACACGCCTAGTTAGACAAATCGTCTCGTCGCTACTAAAAATAAATCCAGTGGAAAAAAATTCGTTCATTCTTAGAAAGAGGAAGGGACAAGTCGAAACAAATATAAAATAGATGCAGTAAACCATGAAGGCTGGCGTAAATTTATGTCTGCAAAACTTCCGGGAAAGCGTATATATATATATATATATATATATATATATATATATATATATATATATAAGTCGTGTTAAAAAATTCTTGCCCAGAAAATCTTACTAACATCATGGAAAATAACCAGACATCAGAATATTTGGCGGGATGAATGTTTTTTTTAAATATAAATTTTACCCCTATACACACACACGCACACACACACACACATACACACATACATATATATGTATATGGCAAATACTTTTCAGACTTTGTTTCTGTAAGAAGAAAAATGAATAAAGAGACAACAGGAAAAACTACTTTTAGGCGATGTGTTTTGTACTGTGATAAAGTATCTCAGAGGACGAAACTCGTCAGCTAATAGATTTTTCTCTTGTCTTTTTAGTCATCCATTTTTATTGCTTTTTATATTATTCATATAATTTTTATTATTTTTTCTTTCTTCCCCGTTCTTTCCCGTTCTTCTTCTTCTTCTTCTAACGTCTTCTTCTTCTTCACATCCTCCCCTCCTCCGATTCTGTCACACCGTTGCGCGTTTGTTTATTTATTTATTTTTTTTTTAATAATATAGCGTTCATTAGCTATTTAACAAAAATAAGTATTGATAAAGCGATGATGTCAATTGATAAAAATCGCCTGAAGATACCGTGAGGTTGAAACCAATATATATATATATATATATATATATATATATATATATATAATTTAAAAATTAGCAATCGATTTTAATACATATTAGCAATGGTTTTTAATAGCTTTTAGCAATGTTATTTTTTTCCGGGCCACAGCCGTATGTCGCAGAGAAAAACATTCAAATTTACCTTCCTCTCTGCCGTACCACTACAGCCTAGTAGTAAAGATGTCTGATTTATGGCAGATCGATTGAGTGACTTCAAGCAATCGGACATCCAGCCACATTGAAGTGCTGTGATACAGCGAAACACTCTGTGTATGACAATATATATATATATATATATATATATATATATATATAAATGTTTGTATATATATATATATAAATATATATATATATATATATATATATATATATATATATATATATATATATATATATATATATATATATATATAAGCAAATATATGGATATAGATCCGACAGTATGAAGAAAAATATACGGAAAAAAACAAAAAAAATCCTAATATGCAATTATTATATTAACAGTAAAACAGCAAAATTGCATATTAGGATTTTTGTTTGTTTTTTCCGTATATTTTTCTTCATAGATATATATATATATATATATATATATATATATATAATGATTCGGTTTTTACTAAATTTTTCTCGCATTAGTTCTGAATCTAAATACTGTTGAAATGTGCTACATATCGGAGCCCTGTCAACTATTTTGTTAGCCATTATAATCATGGATTTTTGGGGTTTTTTTTACTAAATATTTGGATGCGCACTGCTGATGAGTCCCAATTATAGGACGAAATGGCCGTCCAGTGCTTCCTCTATTTTCCTGTTGAGGTTTCTATCAGATTCAATGAATCAATTAAATATATATATTTATATATGAAGTAATCTAGTGTCAGTATATCCCTAAATACACATTATTTCAAACATATTTTAATTTTTCCTTCCTTCTTTCTTTCTTGCATGCTTGTTTGTTTGTTTATTCTTTCTTTCTTGCTTGCTTGCTTGTTTGTTTATTCTTTCTTTCTTTCTTGCGTGCTTGCTTGTTTGTTTATTCTTTCTTTCTTTCTTTCTTTCTTTCTTTCTTCTTTCTTCATGTATATATGCCCGTGTATCCCTAATTACAAATTTACAAGTTAATAGAAACATGTTCCAATTATTTTTTCTTTCTTTCTTACTTATATTTCTTCTCTTTTTAATTCATCATGCCCTGTCATTCTATGAGGAAATATATTTCTTATTCCCCCAACGGAAGTGGCTAAATTTATGCCACCGAAAATTCGTTAGATCAAAGTCTCACAGGGACTCAAACGAACTATACCCGAACACACTGAAATCAACTCGTAACTCTGGCTTCTTCATTGAAAGTTTTGAAGATGAAATTAATAAATTTTGATCTATCATAACGTGACAGGTCAAGAATTGTAATATTTCAGTACTTAAATAGTTTTCTGTAATTAGAAAAATACTATACGTACCTAATTTCCTTGTTAGCGGACGTTTCTTTACTAGTGACGGGAAGGTTTTTAACTATCATTTTCTTCAAAAGATCATTTCACTGTTAGCCTTTTCGTTAAACCTACGGTTATAGCTTAAAGTAATTTTACATTTTCGAGAATTTTTTCCCAACGGTTCCGGGAATTTAAATTTTTATGATTCATATAAATGTCTCCGAGTTTTAGATATTGCGATTTGGTCTCTCCATCTCCAAGAGTCGAAGAGAAAGAATGGTTTTAATTTCAGATGGCAAAGTCATTTATTTAGCAGCTCAGTTGCTTGGACCGTGTTCTTTTAGTCTTAATCTATTGACATATATAGCTAATTTGCATCTTGGTCTAAATCCTCCTCTTTTTCGGATGAATATTTCTGATATAATGGAATATGCCTACACCTGTGTTGCCCGTCACTGAAATATTAGAGAGGACGAAGAACATTTTCAATAAGTTGGAAAGTAATCGTGAAATAAATTATATATATATATTTAATGATTAAATATCGTTTAATCGTTTACCATCGATTTCATCACGATTTTTCCGGTTAAGCTCGGGCAGTAATTATGCATCCCAACCCCCTGAAGAAGGCTGGAACATACAACGGCCGAAACATTTTAATAAATATGGCGACAAAGATGAGGACAATAGTTCTAATAATGTAAATAGTGTACATAATACCTTATCTCACAAATATAGACAGATTATTTATTTTTGTTGATGAAAGTCGCATCTAATAGTGTTATAAACACCACGGAGAATTCCAGTAAGATACCTTTAATCATTTCTACGATACGTTGGTTCAGAACTTAATCTAAGAATTGGCCAATTTTTTCTGTTACACGTTTTAGAATATTTTGCTGTTACACACGATATATATATATATATATATATATATATATATATATATATATATATATATATGCGTATGTGTGTGTGTGTGTGTGTGTGTGTGTGTGTGTGTGTGTAATTTATTCTTTTATTATGACGATAAACGTTATTGTTAGTGGTTCCACGTATTTCAGTTTCTATACTTATCACTTTTTCAGAAAATAAGTAAAAACAGTTGGCAACTGAAACAAATTTACCAGCAGAAACAGCATTTATAGCAATAAATGTTATATAAATGTGTATATGTCTGTATGTATGTGCGTTTGTGTTTTGCGAATTCCATGTAGATTAATTCTGAGAAAAAAAAAACTTGTTTATATTTTAATAATAGTTAAGAATTGAGCGCCATTTCTTCGAGGTATTTGTTGTAAATCGCCACAATTCGATTTCCTCGGTAATGAGATTAAGCATTTCAATTGCAAATTACTCACCAGAAACATCCTATATAATTATTTGTTTAAGACACAACTCTCCGTTATATTCTCTGGTTATATTATTTATAAAATCATCGTCAAAATCTTTGCATCATTTTATTTATTGCCTAAATCATATTTACGAAAAATAAAAGGTAGATATAATAACGTTTCCTTAAATGTATGAAGGCGATTTGTTTTTATTTTTTTATTTTTTCAAAATGTTAAGTCATATTTTTTTTATTTTTCAGAATGTTAAGTTATTTTTTTTTTTTCATTTCAGAATGTTAATTTATATTATTTTTATTTTTTCAGAATGTTAAGTTATATTATTTCTCGTCAAAACTCTTTGGCTATATTTCAGCGTGGCTTAACCTCGTTTACTACTATACAACAACATATGCCAGTTTGAAACACCCTATTTATTTCCTGGCGAACTGAGTTACTTATATAATACAGAAACTAAGTGATTGCATGCGTTATTGCGTGCTTGTGTAGTGCGTCCGTCCGGCGCATAACAATTGAACTTAATCTGATTTAAGTCAATAAAATTTAAAAATACGAGTTGTTCATACAGTAAGTATTTCTATTTTAACTTTTTTCAGAGATAATTTTTTAATTGAGATATTTTTAATTTAAAGACAGACACAAAGAGATCCCGATTTGCTGTTTCGTCAAGTTGTTTGTCGAATCATTATTTACATTTCAGCTTTCTTTAAACAAAGAAAATGTTAAATATTTTAAAAAAATAGTTTTATGTTAATCTAGTTTTTTAAAATATTCTAAGTGTCTTTTAACTTTCTTCAATTGATTTTTTTTAATTTGAAAACAAGCACAAAGTTATCCCGCTTTACTGTTTCGTCCAGTTGTTTGTAGAAAAAAAAATTCATCTGTCTTTAGACAAACTATATTTTAAATATTTAAAGAATATTTTTATGCATTTGTACAAAAATTAAAAGTAAAATTTCATAACGGGTGTTCGATTCCTATTAAATATTGTAAACAATCAGTAAAACGTTCAACATGGACTTGTCAACCAGACGAATGATGACATGAACGAATGGAAATATTTCACTGAATCATAATAAAATTAATTTTCATTTCAATGGAATGGTGAAATCAACTTCAATGTTTTATAAACTGAACTGTCAGTGACCCCAAGGTTCACGGGTAGTTTAGTTATAATAAAAAAAAATGAAGAAGGATGTACACTTATGTTTCATAGACTATGAAAAATCATTTGATGTCATAAGGTAAAAAAAAATTATTCAAACTGGTAGGAAACGTAATTGAATTAGGAATTACCTGTACGCAGATAGATAGAAAAACTCAATGAGTAAACAAAGAAAAACAGATGGCGGCCTAAGATTTCTTCCCAACGATTTATTTAGGTTTGTAATCGATGCGATTCTCGGATAAGTAGAAGGCCTATCAGGATTTATTATTATTGAACGCAATCTTAAAAACATAAGATATGCAAATGACAGAGTTTGTTTTTAATTAATTTTTTATCCGGTGTTATTTGTTCTTATAAGCGTTATTTTTAGTCTGCTAATCCTATTTGAGGTGTTACGCCCATATATTTTTATTAAACCGTTCTAAATTGAGAGGTCCCACTAAAGAAAAACGCAACCTCCGACAGGAATCGAAACGGCACCCGTTTTCTTACCAATTCTACCAGTTCGGGCATCCTCTGTTAAAACACTTCCCAGATATTTCAACTTCTGTTTTTGCTTGATGGTTATTCTTCTTTTTTCTTTTTCATCCTCTTTTTTTTACTACCGCTAATAATGAGAATAGAAATATGTTTGTACAAGTATTTAGTTTAAAACTAGAGTCATATCTTTAGTATTCGTTCGCTGTGTGATATCATTGATGATGATCGTTATTCCAATGCGTGTTCGGATTTCGGTACCACATTTTCAATCCTCTGTTAAAACACTTCCCATTATGTTTTGTAAACATTTTTTTTTATCCGTCGCTGTTTCTTCTTTTTATAAGCATTATTTTAAGTCTGGTAAACCTATATGAAATGTTTCTCTCATTTTTTTTTTATTAAACCACCCTAAATTGAGAGGTCTTACTAAAGAAAACTCCAGCCTCTATCAGGAATTTAAACAGCACACCCTTTTTTTTACCACTTTTACCATTCGGACACGTAGCCTGACTGACTGGATAAAGTCAGTATAAAATGTTAAAGAAGTTTCGGGTAAAAGGCAACTCATATAAATTCGCAAGAGACTGAAAGAGAAAAACATTACTTCTGTTGACATATCGTTTAAGACTTCCTAACCGAATTATCACTGCCTCCATAGAATTCTAACTATGCTTCTGTAGAAATACATTTCGTTTGCAACCAGTGTTGCCCTCATCCATAAGATGATTGCCTAATATTCACCACCACATAAAAGGATGAATATCCTGTAGCAATCCAACATTACCATCCTTGTTTCTGTAAGCGTTATGGGATTGCAAAGAAATATTTTTCGCAGATTACTTCCACAACGCAAAGTGCAAATCACTGTAAGTTCAGACTCGAATATCGCGGGTAGAAAGAAATGCCGAAAACTCGATTCGCAGGTACTATCTCACAAATTACAATGCACATAACCAGTCAGAAAAATTACTCACTCTCCGACGAACGCGGCAGCGAAAATACACGAATTTTATTCCTCGCCCGAGAAAACCTTTTATAGACCGAGCATTTTTTCCATCCGGCGACAACTGGGAGAGGACGCCCAATTTTAGCATATCAAAATAATTTTATGGCGTCTCCTTCGACTAAATTGTTTCTTATTTAAATATTCCGTCTTCAGCATGTCATGCGAAATACGTGGTCTTTTTTGATAAGTAATTTTCTGTTTCGCCACATTTTCCGTTGTAGGACACACGCGACACGTTGTCGCTTGATTTGACGAGGTAATTCGCCGTTTTCTTCGCTATAGTCTCTGACAATGTTTCTCCCGTTTATCAGCACATTTCTTAGCTTTTGGAATGCATCTTTTATTTAAACATCTGTGCTTATTTGATGATGACATCTCTAATTTGTAACACGCGTCTTGGTTTTTTTTCTCTTGCTGATGATCATTATTGCAGTATCATCTGTGAAACTTAAATAGTTTAATTTGAGCCACTAATAAATCTCACCTTTTTTTACTTGCCTTGCTACTGCTTTTTCATTTTCTGTCTTCTTGCGATTGATAGACCTTTCTTTCTTGATTTCTTCTACTTGGTCCTTCCTTGATATTGGCATTTCCAATTTGTAACTTATATCTTGTGAATTTCCTCTTGTCAATGACCATATTTTTCAGTCTTCTTTCATTTGATGGTTATTCCTCTTTTTTCTTTTTCTTTTTTTACTACCCTGTCTAGCACCGCTTATAATGGGAATAGAAATATGCTCGTACATGTTTTCAGTTTGAATCTAGAGTCATATCTTTAGAGTTGGTTCGCTGTAATGTCATTGAAGGTGTTCAATTGTCATGAGGGCAACATTTGAGTTTTTCGCTAGTCCAATGCGTGTTCGGACTTCGCTGCCATATTTTCTCTCTTCTGTTAAGAGACTTCCCAGATGTTTCAATTTCTGTTCATGCTTGATGTTGACATATCCAATTCATTACTTGAATCTTGGGTTTTTTCTCTAGTTGACGACGATATATTCCGTCTTCTCGCTGTTAATGGCTTATCCTTTTTCTCTTGTATTCTTCTATGGATAGACTAAATAAAACAAAAGAATGGTGAACTGCTCTTTGATATCTAATCTCCAATATTTTACAACTATATAACATCAATGTATACGGCAGCAAAAGTGGAACAATTTTCATAAAGGTGTGTGGAAATTTTCAGGCAACATAGATGTGGTTATACAGGAGGATGCTGAGAATACATGGACTGAAAATTTCCCCCTTTATACTCACCTTATACTCTGTTTTGCTATCATTTTACACAAATTTGCTAGGTAGATTACTCATTGTTTCTCTTTTTCTTTCTTTTCTTCGATAAGTCCTGTGAACATCAAATTCATCTAAACGCTGTTTTTAGCTTTTTGAATTACCCCTTTCAATGCCTGAATGTGTCTTTGGATTTTTTCTATCCTTAGCTTTTGGAATACATCTTTTATTTAAACATCTATACTTACTTGATATTGATATCACTAATTTATAACACGCATCTTCGTTTTTCTCTTGCCGATGACCATTAGTCTATCCTATATTCTATCCTCTGTTAAAACACTTCTCAGATCTTTAAACATTGGTAATTGCTTCATGCTAACATTTCCAGTTTGTAACTCGAGTCTTGTAATTGTCCTCTTGATGATGGACATAATTTTTGTCTTCATGCATCGAGGGCTATCCCTTTTTATCACTTTCTTTTTCTACCTTGTTTAGGAAGTCCTGTAGTGTTCTTTTAGTCTCAGCCATCAACAACGTGACCTCCGCTTATGAAATACTGTTAAGATTACGCCCACCGGTCATAAATATTGGTACAGTATCCACCTCTCTAAAGATAGCCTCGCTGCAGAGGTTGCGTATGGAATGATTTTACAAAAAAAAAAAAAAGAAAAAAAATGTGTTTTAAAACAATAAATGCTGGATCATTAGTTTATCGATGAAGAAAAATAATTGAAGCGAGAGATATATTACTATCGTCAGTGCTGAGAATACAATCGACATATTTGTCTGCAAATAGGATCTTTTAAGGAGAGCAAAAGCTACGAGGAAACTTATATTAACAATGAGTTTAAGACAGAAGAAATTTCCGGCACTCATAATGAGGATTGAGGGCGTGGAGTGTTTAACGGACTAGGTTTAATGAAGACAAAAGTATTGAGGAAAGCTATGTGTAATCTATTCAGTACGCTTGATTAAATGGATAGCCGAACAAGGAAAATTATTTCAAGATTAAAAGGTCACAATTTACTTTGAGAAGCAAAAGAAATAAGGAGAATGAATAAGAAAAGTGATATTAAAGATAAAGAAGAAAGAGATAGGCAGAAAGATATGAGAATAATAATAATAATAATAATAATAATAATAATAATAATAATAATAAGAATATGATGATGGTTATGATAATGAAGATGAAGCCGATTAATATGATGATGATGATGAGTAAAGTAAAGAAGAAGAAGGAGGAGGAAGAGAAGAAGAAGAAGAAGAAGAAGAAGAAAAAGAAAAAGAAGAAGAAAAAGAAGAAGAAAAAGAATAAGAAGAAGAAGAAGAAGTTGATGTAGAAGAAGAATGGTAATTATGATGAAGAAGCAAAATAAGGATAAAATCATGATGAAGTAGATGATGACGTTGTTGAAAAAGAAAATGAATTTGAAGAATATGATGATGAAGAAAAAGAAGAAAATAGTGATGATGATGAAGTAGAAAAAGACGATGATGGTGAAGAAGAAGAAGAAGCAGAATATGATGATGGTTATGATAATGAAGATGAAGCCGATGATGATGATGAGTAAAGTAAAGAAGAAGGAGGAGAAGAAGAAGAATTAGAAGAAGAAGAAGATGATGATCAAGAAGTAGAAGAAGCACAATTTGATGATGATTATGATAATGAAGATGAAGCCGATTAAGATGATGATGATGAGTAAAGTAAAGAAGAAGAAGAAGAAGAAGAAGAAGAAGAAGAAAGCTGAGCGGGAAAGAGCGAAAGTAAACAGATATATGTGAATAAAACGAAGAAGACAAGGCAAAAGAACAGAGATAATGAAATAGAAAAAATCAACTAACGAAACGAAATGTCCAAAATGAATAAAAAAGATCAAACACTAAGTAAATAAAAGGCGAATAAGCTGAAGAACGATAAAGAAAAATAAAAGGAGGCCGAAAACAAGCGTCTGGATATGTACACTAGCACCTCGAAAAATGGTTTCCAATAGATTATTACTTGCAAGTCAAAGTCTTGCAGCAGACAAGATGTTCAATATAAACAGAAGAAAAAGGAGAAAGAGCGAAGAAGAAAATTAAGTACCGTCGTGAGATTACCGGGGAAGAATTAGAAGATTGGTACAGCTGCTAGCAGCGATAACACAGGAAACTCATTGCCAGAGGTTCTGTACCAAATACCGATCATGGAAGTCACATTGTAATTAAAGCACAGAGTTAGAAAGGCTGGCGGTTATTAAACCTGGCATTGGCTGTCTTCGGCGCTTGTTAATTATGACTAACTAATGAGCCATGTCATTAAGTCATTCCTTAGGCCTGGACAGCAGCTTACAGGTAGAAGGCTTGGATTGGTGTAAATAGATTTACGCGAGGGGAGATATCCGGAACGATTGGGAATGGCTGTGATCATAGCGATAGGGATGATGATGAAGGTGATTTTAAATAGTGGTGCAAACTCATTAAGGAAAATATGGCAATACTGGAGATTGGCAAGCAAGTTGCCAACAAGGATAAAACGGATGATGGGTTTTTAAATAATTAGAAGATTGTATAATATTACGTTAATAAAGAAAAGTTATTAAGAATAAGTTCAAAAATATAAGTAAAACGTATTAATTCTATGTAAATCACTATGAGTAAAATAAATGAAAAAGTTATGTTTGAAGAGAAGATACTTCGATAGGAACATAAAATTTCTATCTATAAAAGGCAGGATGTGTGTGTGTGTGTGTGTGTGTGTGTGTGTGTGTGTGTGTGTGTGTGTGTAACGAATGCACGGCCCCAATTTTCGACGGATTTGCACCAAAATTTACATGCACATGCTCCAAGTTAGCGGGAATCCCAAGACCGACTTTGCATTTCCCAACTCCCATCGACAGTGGAAATAATCGATTTTCATGCTTCTACGGCAGTTTTCATGTAGTTTACGGCCATTTTGTACTGGCCAGAGTGAGAGTCAATAGCTGGCTGCCACGAATAGGCAGGAAGATTCTATTGGCCAGCGTGAGAGCCAACAGCTGACTGACGCGAATGTTAACTAGCATGCTAAAAAGAAATAGATAGCTGCATTCATCACAAGTGGGAAAAATTTAAATCTGCATGGCAGTTTACTCCAATTGGTTCATTCGCTTGCTTAAACTCAACGTTGATTCTGATTCCGCAGAAGTGGGTTGGGTGTAAAAAAGTATTTGTTGTTAACATTCTTTTTTCATTCGGTTTTCCCGGTTACGAATCCTTTTTTAAAGCTGATCGTTTTGTGTTCATTTTGTTTAGTTCTTTTTTCGTAACAGATTTAATGTTTAGTATAGAGCTTAGAAAAAATTCGCAGTGTGAGATAGGCAAGAAGTAAGGCATGTAGCAACATCAGCACGGCAAAGGGCACTCCTTTAAAGGCCAAGGAAGGGCAAAAATTTTTTTAAGTCAAGTGATAGCGATTGCTGTATGAGTCGTACGATTTTTTGAATCAAGCACGGGCAACGCCGGGCCATGCTGCTCGTCCCTAATAATAGTGACCATGAGCAAATGTAATACAATGAACTACATCAATATCCACGTGGATGAACTTTCTGCAAAATATTTATTTCCGCCTATAAAAAGAAAAAAAAATCTCTGAAATAATATATTACAAACTATATGTATTTTATTTGCCTGTCATTAAATGTTTAGAATAGATCGTAAAACTAGGTTTAGAATTCTGCTAAGAAAAATCACTCAGGTTTACTTTTGATAAATATTGGGGTGGTAATGATCTCAGAGGATCGTGAGCGAAATTAATTCATTGATTCATTCATTTTCTACGTCTTATCTAGACTTTGCAGGTTATTTAATGCCCCTAAATACTTTTTTTTAGATTATATTGTTTGGGTAAAATGTATTTAGCGTTACGTCAAATCATTATCTTGGGAACAAAAGGCGGATTCATGCCTTTCCGTAAAGTATTCACGCGTAAGTGAATATAAGGGGAAAACTGGATCTGGAATTTGGTTCAAGGATTAAAATTGCAGTGCCATTATTCATAAGACCACCAGGACATATAAGCTTACAACACAATAATTCTCAAACGGTCATTCATCTAGATACTAAGGATGCTCAGCGTTGCTTAACTTCGGTGATCGTACGAAAACCGGTATCTCAAAGTGATGTGGCCGTAAACATGAATGAAACTGAGTAGACGAGTGTTTGAAGCCGTTGTGGTTAGTGCTATTACGAAATCATTGTGACCAAGAGTTTGAGCCTACTGATCTCGTCTCATTGGGGGCTCTCTGTCTGTTTCTCAATTGGTCTTTCTCTCTCTCTCTCTCTCTCTCTCTCTCTATATATATATATATATATATATATATATATATATATATATATATATTTTTTTTATAGCATACCGATAATGGGTATGTCCCCATTCACATAAATACAGTAGTAAATACTGTATGTTGGTCTGCATAGAATATTTTTGGCCGAGCCTACGGTCTCGGAGAACCCAAGTTAAACTCGGCCTTGTGTCACATAATACATCCCTCGTAGGGCTGTAAAATACTAACAGTTGAATAGATCTGTTCCAACTGTGCCGATCAAACTTTCTGACTCCGCGCAGAGAGGATCCCCAGACGAGACTATGTCGAAGGGCAGATTATCGTCTCGGAAAACAGTTATCCGACGCCGTTTGATACAGGAACTATGGGAAATTTTTGACCAAGACTACGGGCTCGGATACCCCACATTAAATTAGGTCTTGTGCCACATCTGACCGCGTGGGACGGTTGGTAGATATCCTGAAGTTGGAGATTTATTGTGGAATTCACTTGACTCACTTATAGCAGTTGACGTCTACTTCCACGAGCCTCTGTCGAATCTTATAGGTGTTGTTCTTGTCCTAAGTATTATCGTTCAATACCAACCTTCGTGTTATTATTCTATTCAGTAACCTTCCCTATGTTACAACACTTTCAGAAACAGTATCTGAAATCTATTTAGAAACAACATCATGATGGTTGTTACTCGGGTCCGAAGATACTTTGTTAATTAATGAGGTGATCTTGATGTGTTTTTGCAATCAAAGTCTGGATGTAAACATTCTGGAGTGGTCCTTGTGACCAAAATGTCAAAGTGGAACTGTTCTCTTTGAATAGTGATTTTTGGCACCAAGCTTTGATGCCGAGGTTTGATGAACAATGGCCTTCAACGCAATCGGTTGGCAGCTTTCCCTCTAACTCCTTGGATTTGTTAATGCACAAGAGGAAGTTTGTTTTGATCGAGTTTTCGTCCTGTTTTGGGGATCGGTCTTGATGTTTTCTGCTACATAGAAGCTCTCCGTGCGACAGATGTCTCGGAATGCGATTTGCTCCATTCGGATGACGTATCCAGATATGAACTGTGCTTTGATGAGCATTGATTCAATGCTGGCCAAGTTCACACGGTTTTAAATTTCAACGTTTGGGGATGCAATCCTGTAACGCGATTCCAATGATTAGACACATACTCTTGCGGCATGTGACACTCTTCGCGATTTCTTGATGCGCTAGCTGCAAAAGGTACACACTTCGCCTCCGTAGAAGAGAGAAGCGATGACCACTGCGTTTTTCACGTTAAAAAGAGCTTTTGTTAGTACATGAATGCGTAATGGATTGAAAATATATTTATTTTTGGGCATCTACAGATAAACGGAGCTCGTTTTATTTACCCCTTGAATAGAGGATAAGAAACCAAATTCCATTTCACCATGATGTGTGCCGCTCTTCACCTCATCGTACAGATCAGCAGGTTATACCTCCCATTTATCGTCTAACAAGCTAAAACACGAAGAAATGGGCAAAGAGGTGTGGAGTTAGATATAACCCTTATTTATTGTTATTATTTCTAATGCTGTCCCATGATACAAATACATGAGAAAACTCCTTGGCATCTATTAGGAACATAAAGCCAATGACTGTGCGGAAAAGGGTTGAAAGTTTTGTTGGCCCCAGGAGCATCTTCTCGCCACTGTCAAACGGAGAAAATGACGTGGTTTGGACACCTTACATGGCACGGCAGCCTCTTCAAAACAATCATGCAAGGCACCGTAGAAGGTGGACATAAGAGAGAACTCTAACCCAGAAACTGTTTGGACAATGTCAAACAATGGACAGGTATGACTATAACAGAATTGCTAATGTCTGCCGATAATTGATCGTTGTGGATGACATTCAGTGTGGCTTCTGCATTCAGATCCTCCGCTACGATTACAAAAGTCAATGGGATGACTAAGATGATGTCTCATGATTGGGTGATTTTGACGTTGTTCAATATTCGGGTTCCTTTCATTTCTGAGGTGTCTTTTTTTTAGAGTTAGGTATGACTACATCTTTTACTACGTCATAACAGAAAATTGTGTTGATTGCGTGTTAAGTAAGGATGGATAAGGCAAAATGTAATTTTATGTTGACATCTTTGAATCTGTGTTTTATTATTCTTAATGTTTTGTCAATTTTGTGATCATTAAATATTGTCCGTAATAACTCGTTTGCATCGATAGGAAGTAGGAAACTAAAGATTAATATAAACATCTTCTCCAATGTTATCGATTTACTCCTATTCAATGAATGGTATTCACGAATTGTCCTCTGCGAATTTTAAACTGATACTGAGGAACATTCTCTGCCATCCATATTTGGTAACCAATGAACTTTTCCTTTTTTTTATTAAAAAAAAATCACTCCAAGTAAAGTAGTAAAACTACTAATACATAAGGGCTTACTAGGTGTGGACGATTTAGAAAAAAATATTACAATGGATCGTATAGAAGAGTAATCAGGAAGACAGTAGATAACGATTTACATTGCATTCGTTTTTTTTTTTTTTTTTTTGAAGATTAAAGCTAGCTGGAAAGCATAAAGCCGGAAGGGAGATCCACAGCCGAGAAGTGCGAGAAAAGAAACTGTTAGCATAGAACTTACGGTTACATTTACCCAATCCAACTGTAATTTAATGAGATGTTGTTGCCAGTCTAATACTGTGTTTAAATTCATAGAGTCCAGGAATCATAGCGAAAAGCTCACCCGAATAATCACCATGAGAATATTCAAAGAAAAGGCGCAGGTATATCTCAGTTTCAGTTACTTTTAGTAAGTCAACTATCCAAGTTTTGGTCACCTCTGCCCAAGAACACGTGCCTCAGTGGATAAAAACTTTGGCTGAATTAATCCAGTGACTTGACCCAAAGTGTTGCGGTTTCAATACCTGGCCACAGACAAGGTGAACAAAGAAACTTGGAGAGTTGAGTGACTGAGGAGAAATAATTGAAACTGAGAAAACGCTTGGCACATGAAACGAGAATAATCTAACCCGGTGGACGGAATAAAGTGTTCCGTTCAAAATTCCAACTTATATCACTTGAAGAAAGGCGGACGTGCAACGAGCAAAACGTTGTGAATATGACAATAAAGATGATTACAACAGTCCGAACAATGTACATAGTATAAATAGTTACAATACCTCATCTCAGAAATATAGACAGATCCTGAAGATGGCCGGAGCGTATAACGGTCGAAATGCCGTGAATATGACAATAAAGATGAAGACAACAGTCCGAACAATGTACATAGTATAAATAGTTACAATACCTCATCTCAGAAATATAGACAGATCCTGAAGATGGCCGGAGCGTACAACGGCCGAAACGTCGTGAATATGACAATAAAGATGAAGACAACAGTCCAAACAATGTAAATAGTGAACATGGTTACAATACCTCATCTCAGGAAGATAGACAGATCCTCAAGAGGGCCGGAGCGTACAATGGCCGAAATGTCGTGGATATTACAATAAAGATGTGGAAAAAAATCCGAACAATGTAAATAATGTAAATAGTTAAAATACCTCATTTCAGAAATATAGACATATCCTGAAGAAGACCGTAACATACAACCGTCGAAACGTCGAGAATATGAAAATAAAGATAAGGAAAACAGTCCAACAATGTAAATAGTGTAAATAGTTACAATACTTCATTTCAGAAATATAGATATATCCTGAAGTAGGTCGGAGCGTACAACGGCCGCAAGGTCGTGAATATGACAATAAAGATGACGACAACAGTCCAAACAATGTAAATAGTGAACATGGTTACAATACCTCATCTCAGAAATATAGACTGATCCTGAAGAAGGCCGAAGCATACAACGGCTGAAAGGTCGTGAATATGACAATAAAGATGTGGATAACTGTCCAAACAATGTAAATTGAGCAACGAGTTTAGTACTCTTTTCTTTGTTTCTACCGAAATGTTCCTGTTTGTTCATCGTTTGTTTAAATTTGGCTATTAGAATTCGCCAACGAATTTTAGTGCTGCAGTTTCCTAAATTTTTCAAGATATTTTAATTTTTGTACATTGCTTCATTTAGAGGACTCTGATTCCTAGCTCGCATCTTGGGATGTTAAATAGTTTAAAAAAATCGAATAAAAGAAAGAAAAAAATGTAGGTAATCATGTTGAAATTTTGTCCAAATAAACGCTCGGGAATTTTCCATGCAAAACATTGTCAAATATTAGCATATTGTGTAGCAGAACAGAAGACGTATTAGCACGAGAGAGGATGATAAAAGATGTCGGAAGAAAGCGAGAGGAGTATGCGAAAAAGAGATGAAAAAATATGTCCTTCATTTTGTCATTATTAAATTACAGTCGCTCAAATTAGCGAGCCTACATTCTCATCTGTTTATCGATGCTTGGCAGCGAGATAAAATGTTTACCATTAAGATATGCAAAAATACAACGAATATGTATTCGTGAGAGGGGGACAGAGAGAGACAGAGAGAAAGCGAAGGGGAAAATAAAAAAAAAGAGGATGTCGATCACAATTATGTTCAAAGAGAAAGAGATAGAATATCAGGTAGAAAACGAGTTGATGGAAAAGGAGAAAAGGAGAGAGATTATGACAGAATGAAAGAACAACTGCTTTCTTGTCATGTATAAAGGCCAAAAAGAAAGAGTGTGAGACAGACAGAGAGACAGACAGAAGGAGAATGCTAAAAAGATAGAATGAACGAACGAGCAGAGGAGAAGAGATTATCACCATTTGTTCCAAAACAAGAACAGCTTACTAAGGAGAGAATGACGAAGAAAGAATAAGAGAGAGCGAGAGAGTAAGAGAATAATGATCGCTCAAAGAACCATATATATATATATATATATATATATATATATATATATATATGGAGAGAGAGAGAGAGAGATAAGGACAGACTTCAAAGATATACAGATAGATATTTAAACGGATTGTGATAGATAGATAGATAGATAGATAGATAGATAGATAGATAGATCGAGCAAGAGAAAAGAGAGATACTGAGACAGACCGAATAGAAAACTCAGGGAAGACTTAAAAGAGAATGAGAGAGAGAGAGAGAGAGAGAGAGAGAGATAGAGAGAGAGAGAGAAAGTACAAGAGTGAAAGTCAGTTAATTTATATATATATATATATATATATATATATATATATAATTCGACGATGTCTCTCACACCACTCCTCGCTACCCTCTCTGTTAATTTACACAAACTTAATACTACCCGTCAAAACTGTGAATTTTCCTTTAATCTTTCGTTTCATTTTTTGGAAGTGTTATCTGATGATCCAGCATCCCTTAAATGGACTCTGGTGAAATAAATTATTATAATGGAACCTTAAAGTGGTCTGTTTTTCTTTAAATTATTAGCTCTGGATTTACATTGAGCTCTCGGGATTTCATCATCCTTGGGCCTACCCATACGGATTACCAAGTTTTTCATAACCTATATATATATATATATATATATATATATATATATATATATAAAATAGGAAAGAACTCGTTAGGTAAATAATCCAAAGTTCTTTAGTATTTTTGTCATTATTTTTTTAAAAATAGTGCTCGATACAAAAGTAGATTATAAATATAATTATTTATTTAAAAATATGATTCTAACACGATACATTGAATTAAAGTACTAATTTAATTCAATTCAACTAATTATATTGAAGTTTTCGGCTCTTGTTTTGAATCATGAGAACTCTTATGTAGCGTGCTGGAATCATATTTTAAATAAAAATTATATATATATATATATATATATATATATATATATATATATATATAGGTCAGAGAGAATCTGTATTGGTTTATTCCATTATAAAACATGGTGAGTTGAGTTACTAAAGGGAATTAACTGAAACTGGGATATCCCTGTGCCTTTTCTTTGAATACTGTCGTGGTGATTTGAAACAGAAAGAAAAGAAATGATAAATAGAAAGAGGGATATAGTATCTACACCTATAACATAAAACAAGGAGACATAGCAAGGCAAAGGAAACAAATGAAAGAAATAGGCAATATCAAACGTTACAAATAGAGGTACTGACTGACAGAGAGAGAGACAGAGAGAGTTAGATGGAGCCGATGAGAACAAGCAAGTGAAAAAGAGACAAATGCTAAAACGCGTGAGAAGGCACGTCGATTGTCATTTCAACAAAAGAGAGGTGAACGAAAGGGGCGAGATAGCTATAGTGAGAGAAAAAGGCAAAACGAGAGAATGAAAGAGAAATAAGAGAGAATTAAAGAAAGAGAGAGAGAAAGAGAGAGAGAGAGAGAGAGAATGCCGATGGTTATAAAAGAAAGTCACGAGAGCATGTAAGCTAGAGAGAAAGAAAAGTGCTATTGTAAGAAAAGACGGTTAGAAAAATAGAATGAGAGACAACAGCAATCGCTTCGAGGTGAGAGTGTAAACGAGAAATTAAAATAAAAACAGAAGATTACATAGGGGGAGAATGTTGTTCACTGTAACTCAAGAGAGAGACGGAGAAAGAGAATACCCCTCTCTAATAGTTACAGAGAAGGTAGTATTGCGCATGGTTGTGAGAAAAAAAAAACAAACAGCGGGAGAAAAACGGAGGTGGGGATTTCGATAGGCCTTACTCTCAAAGAAAGAAACTGGGATAATTATAAAGAAGATGCAATTGAGTAGAGCAATAAGGTTAAGAAAATGAAAACAGTTTCGGATGAACATATGGGGCCGAGGAATAAAACTAAAAAAAAAAAATGGTCGCCTTGAGTGAAAACAAGAAAGAGACGCACAAAAAAGAGTAAGTGAAATCGCCTCTGAGCTCTATCTAACGAAAATTAATTCCTGTTATTCAGCAACATATGAGATGTTGAGGGGACGCGAGCTGGACATGTTATTGTCGACAGACAATCGGCATTTCTTGACATTCTTACGACGGGTTCAGTTAATCCGAGCAAAAGCAGCTCAAACCAAACGTCCATCAAATAATGAAATTGAACGAAAGCCTGGACAAAGCGGAGCCCGGCTACTGTTGACCCGCACCCTAACCATGTTTAATCAATGGAGACGCGAAACACCGAGACTTCAACACTTTTCTTTAATAGGATGACGATCAGGTTATCGATTTGGAAAATTATTTTGTCATATTAGTTCGATCTTTATCGGCAATGTGTGCGTTTATGTAATGTACAAGAATAGGCTAGGAACTAATAAATGAATAAAAGGGGATATCATTCTCATATATATATATATATATATATATATATATATATATATATATATATATATTTAAAGTGTAGGGGTATGTGGTTGTTTTTTAGACGTACCAGTGTGCCCAGAAACGGAATGGAATTTGAGGAATATTCCATAGTGAATTTCCTGGTTTGGTGGAAGTTATTAAGGTGACTTTTAAGATCTAGGTGATTGTTTTCTCATGCATGTCCATATGAAGATGATGTCGTCTATGTACCTGTGGTCGTGTAGGGGTGCCATGTGGTAACTACTCAACATATCTTTTTCTAAGGCATCCATGAAGATGTTAGCATAGCTGGTGACCATTTTCATTCCCATTGCTGTGACTCTAACTTGGTTGAACTGGATGTTGTTATGTGTGAGTATGAAATATATTTTTCGAAATATCTCGAATCTACTGCTCGGGGTAGTCTACAGATCTCAACTAATTCTTGCAGGCTAGTATGCCCTTCTCCTGTGGGATGTTAGAATATAAGGACAAAACATCTAATCTTACACGGAGTGCATTGTAGGGTAAACTATCTATGTTACTCAGGATTCTTAGGAAATGGGTAGTGCTTTTATTATAGCTAGGAATGGAGGATAATAGAGGTTTGGCTTTCTTGTCAACAGAGCCAACGATGTGTTGTGCCAGTATTCCTATACCAACCGGGTAGAAGAATCTTAAGGGATTCCATACGTTTATGCATCTTATTTTGGTTATTTTTGGTGTCCTCCCTAGTGAGGTTGGTGGTTGTGTTTTTGATTATTTTAGGGAGTTTGTGTACTTTGGAGAGGGTGTAGAATGTGTTACAGTTTTTTGGATATGTCTGTAATAGCGAGGCAACCAAAATGAGCTGACTCATTTTATAGTTCACCAATAGAAGGGTTAACCAATCAGAAAGCTCAAAATATTCAATCCTACATGTATAAAGGCAGCCATTTTGTTTTTTGCTCCCAAATTATCCCCACTGCCAACCTGATATCGAAGACTTAAAGAATTACTTAACAGCCGCTACTTTCTCTGAATCTTCACTGCCAACCTCTGATATTGAACACATTACGGTCTTCACTTCTATATTCAGAGACTACGGCAAACATGGTTAACAACAGAATGTGCTGGGTCTGGGATTATTCGGCATCAAGTCCTTGATTTGTGCCTGTGTGGTGTGGTCCAGAATGCTGACAAGAGAGAGATGTTCAGACATGAAATCCTCAGTTGGACCTAGGGGAATTCTTTGTTTTATAAAACATGGATCGTTGAGCTGAGATTACGCTTCTGAGATATATATATATATATATATATATATATATATATATATATATATATATATATATATATATATGTATGTATGTCTGTCCATAATAGTTATCGAACCGCCCTTGTCGGCTTATTTTATAATTATATCTTTGTTAGCTTGGAGGGTTTTTATGGCCGTCCGTTCCTGTCTGGTGAAATTCTTACTGTAGTTTAAACAGATTGCTGTTGGAAAACTCGATTCTACTTTAGTTTCCTTCCTTGACCCACTGTCTTCGAGCCCCTGTAGTGACAGTGTGTAATCGATTTCTATTTTTCATCAGATTAGATCATTTGCAATGGTGCACACTAAGATGCGTTTTAAGTGTTAAAACGTCAATAGATTTGAAACATTGTTTCAGAATAGGTACCTTCATGACATTTTCCACTAATCATTTATTCAAAAACTACGATCACATACATTTTACGTAGATAAATCTTTTCGTAATGCGTGAGCTGTACTTGTGAGAACAATGTATCATTATTATTATTATTATTATTATTATTATTTTCAATGTTTCATCGATAAGATCTTAATATCTAATAAGTGGAGGCCACAATCCGCAGCCTTAAGTATAAGTCATTTTTTACTCTGGCTTTGTTCATCTAATTACGAAATATTCTTGCCGCTCGTAAGAGGATTTCCATTACGTACCACAATGTATGCCAGTTTTCTTTATACATCTCAATTGAGTCACCTTAACAATTGCAGCAATGGCAACGGGTATATTTGTAACATTTTCCTTTTTCATCGAGTTCACCCCAAACAAAACCGTAAAGCCATTGAGACACAAGGGGATTACTGTATGTGGATGTGTTAGAAAACAGAAACAATACTATGGAGCAAGAAAAAAAGAACAGTAATCAGGAGGACAGGAACAATGAAAAACATGTAACAAAATTAATATTTCAGACACACTGGGTTATTGACATTGCATTTACACTTTTGCAGATTAAAGATACAACACCTTCATTCACTTTGAGCCTTACAGTTTCGCCCACTTACCGCTTGTGAAATCATTTTCTGGATTATCGCTTTCCAGTTAAGTTTCATCTTTAGATATTTGATATCAGTTATTATGGCCTCTTTGCTTAATTCTTCTATTGTTCCCTCTCCTTAATAAGCTTTTCTTTTTCTCGTATTCTCCCAGTAACCTCTCACGTTAGAGTGGCTTTATTGTTCTGCTTGGTGATGAGTTTGATTGCTTGATTCGTTTATCTCATCTTATGATTTAAAACATGGATTTTTTTTATATTGTAAGAAGTTTGTTTAGGTAATAATGGTTTAATTACAGAAGTCTTAATAATTAAACAATAGTTGGAGGAGAAATAGAGTCATACATTTTTTTCCAAGGGTATTTGTGGGTAAGTGAATATATCGAACCAAACGGGAAGCTTCCAATTAACAATTCCGAATCATTAGTCATTACACCCCTTGTACATTCAAGCTCAAAGCACATGGTATTCTTAAGCGGCCAGACATCAAGGTGCTGACCAGAATAGACTTTGGTTAATTTCGGTCATCGAACGGAATCTGTTATTTCAACGTGGTGTGACCGTAAGTCTTTACTTGGAATAAAATCATTTAAAAAAATAACCATGATGTCGTGTTCCGCCTTTTGGAATCGTTGAGAATTGACTTTTTTTATTTGTTTGCGTATACTAGTGACCTGCGTTGGAATATCCGTTTTTAATAAATTGTCTTAAAAAATATTGATATCTTTACTATTCTCTCGTTCGGCTTGTGGTATGTGCATACATCAGTAAACTACATAGCTAAATATATTGATGTCAACGAACACTCGCAGCCGCTTTTGTAATGTTAGCGAATACTCGTAGTCACTTTAGTAATGCTCGCTTTAGTAGAGACTTTGTAATCACTGATACTATATTAACGCCGTTGAACAATGCTGGTGTCAGACGCCTTCAAATAACACTCACACTAATACTTGCTCAATAATAATCGCTGGAATAACCGCCGAATGATCCGAATAGTAATCCGTATAGTGAAATATTCCCTAACCGCCCTACGCGGTTAGATGTGGCACAAGGCCAAGTTTATTGTGGAGTATCCGAGCCCGTAGGCTTGGCCCCAAATTCCCCGTCGAACCCGTAAGAACGGGGTCGAGTAGCTGTCTCCAGAGACGAGACTCTGCCCTTCAATGTAGCCTCGTCTGGGGATCCTCTCTGCTCGGAGGCAGAGAGTTTGACCAGCACATTCGGAAGTAATCCGTATAATGACGATATACATTAATCGACCTACCCGGTCAGATGTGGCACAAGACAGAGTTTATTGGTGGGTATCCGAGCCCATAGGCTCGGCCAAAATTTCCCCGCAAACCCCGTATAAAATGGAATCGGGTAGCTGTTTCCCAAGACGAGATTGTCTTTAAACTGATTTAGTTTTCAAATTAGTACTTCGTTAAATTTGAGTAAAATTGTAGTTGAAGGCATTTTTATATTTAAAGAAAGGAATATTTGGAGATATATTTAAATTTTAAAAAAAAAGAGTAGATGGAACTATTTTTATATTATATTTCCTTCACTGTAGCTTCATATTTTTCAGTTATCAAGGCCCTTTTATTCGAAATGGAAGCAAATAATTTATTAAAATGAATAAGTAATTTCTAAGATTACATAGATTTAATAAGTATTTTTCATATTTTTTCAAATACAATATTTTTAATTAAATCTTTAATTTACATTATTCCATTAGTGTTTTAATTGGATCCTTAATTCTCTAAATGATTAAAAAGTCATATTGAAAGTTGGGTGTTTTCAATGCTTTTATGCTTTTTCGGGTGGTTGTCTCCGGTCAAAGACAAGTGACGTTGAAACAGTCTGACGCCTCAACGGTTGTGCTGAAAAGTCCAATTATTTTTCTGACGCCGAATCAGCAACGTCGAATCGGACACGCCAAAACAGCGACGCCAAGTGGGCTACGCCGAAAAGTACTAATCCCGATAGCGGTCCCAGGATCAGAAAATAAAAGATGTGTTGAAAAAGTCATGCATATATGTATGCATGATAATGTATGTCTGTACATGTACCATAGAAGCGAATATTCCGAAACCTGGTACAGCTATTCGCTGAACGGAACTTTTATCCGAATCGTTCGTTGAATAATATTCAACCTATACGATTTATTTTCATCACGGAATTAAGTACATTGACAAGAATTGAATTATTTTAAAAATACATAAATGATGTTTAAAAGAATTTTGCCATTATTAGACTAAGGACACTGACTCATATATCTCATTCCTTCGAAACTTATATGTTGCATTATGGTTTATGGCTTTAGCATCCATTTTTATATTCTCAGTGCAAATTACCATAATTTAGCATTCATCAGATATTTGATTATCTTGTAATGGATTAGGAATTAAAAGAGTTTATTAAATTTGTATCAAAAACATACGGATGTCGATTAAAATCTCACCAATTACCATTTATGACGTATGCTCATAAATACAAAAACTGAGATATTAGCAAAAGAGATTAGAATTTGTATTGTGGCCACTTAAAAAAAAAAATCATTTCTCCCCAAGCAAGGCGGGAAAGTCATTACGCAGGGAATCACAGTGACAGTGGAAGAGAAGACTAAGATATAGACAGCATTGAGGAAAGGACAAATGATGAAAAGTAAGAAGACAGAAGATGGCAATTGATGTCGCATTACACTTTTCGAAGATTGTACTTATCAAGGAATCAAGTAAACCAAAGGGAGTTTTACAGGTGGGACATGCAAGAAAAGAGACTGAATAGAAGCGGCTGTTGCGTTTTTGTCGAAAATCTCTTTACAATTCAAAAGCGCAGATGAAAACGTAATAAAATAAATACAGCGTAACCCGGATGTAAGAGAGTTGTCGGGACCGGAGAAGAAGTCTCTTATATCCGGGTTTCTCTTATATCTGGGTTTGGTCTATTTTATATACATTAACATAGGTTCTAATTTGGGACCAGAGAAAATCTCTCTTATATCCGGGTTTCTCTTATATCCGGGTTACATATATATATATATATATATATATATATATATATATATATATATACAGTGTAAACCGGATATAAGAGAGTTATCGGGACCGGAGAAGAAGTCTCTTATATCCGGGTTTCTCTTATATCCGGGTTTGGTCTATTTTATATACATTAACACAGGTTCTAATTTGGGACTAGAGAAAATCTCTCTTATATCCGGGTTTCTCTTATATCCGGGTTACACTGTATATGTGTATATATATATATATATATATATATATATACACAGTGTAGTCCGGATATAAGAGAGTTGTCGGGACCGGAGAAGAAGTCTCTTATATCCGGGTTTTTCTTATGTCCGGGTTTGGTCTATTTTATATACATTAACACAGGTTCTAATTTGGGTCCAGAGAAAATCTCTCTTATATCCGGGTTTCTCTTATATCCGGGTTACACTGTATATGTGTGTATATATATATATATATATATATATATATACAGTGTAACCCGGATATAAGAGAGTTGTCGGGACCGGAGAAGAAATCTCTTATATCCGGGTTTCTCTAATATCCGGGTTTGTTCTATTTTATATACATTAACACAGACTAATTTGGGACCTGAGAAAATCTCTCTTATATCCGGGTCTCTTATATCCGGGATACACTGTACTGTAGAAAACCTAATCATATTCTCCGAGCAACGTTCGTACTTGTTCAGAAATTTATTCTACTTAATGTTGATTTTATTTCTTTAATCGAGTTTTTCTCCTAACATCTTTTGTACATCGATAAAACATTTAATTTTATCAATATGTTTTAAGTAGTTTCCCTATGATTAGACTACGGACTGACTAATATATCTACTAATAGTTCGAAACTAATGGTTTACATCAATATGTATATGTTTTATTTAGCTCTTCGCCTGCTCGTCATTGTGGGTAGATAGGTAATACTTGTGATACTTTTGCTATGTTAGCGCTCCCCCTTATCAACTACTTTCTCTTGTAATCAATAGCCAGATAATAATACTATGATACTATGGACAACCATGTAGACGAGGAAGATTATTTTGATCTGAAGTGCTTCAGTTTGATGGGCTAGTATATGGTACCTTTTGAAGCTCGATCCTCTAAGCGTTATACATTTTGATCGAAGGGGAACGGGGAAATAAAGGAGTGGATGAGGTTTTTATTTTTAAATCCAGTGACACCGACACCGGAAATAGGTTATATCTAAGTGCTGGTCTATATTAATGTTATGGTGAAACACACCTATTATATAGTTAATAGACTCTCCCACCTATAATAATAGGAGTAGTAAGAGTAACGAGTCAGTCAGTCAGTGAGTCGATGTCGGACGACAGTTAGTCGAATACGAAAGTATCAGCGACCACAACTAGGTTTACTCTGCGTAATACTTATTATATCATGTTCGCGACGTTTTGTACGTCGAACCTATTTTAGGACCGATTTAGTACAATACAAGCCTCCACTGCGAAAACACCCCACAACAATTAACAATCATGCATGGGATCGGCAAACGTGCTGACCCGCCTTGGACGGTAGATGCGGTTCTGATGCCTCCATTTCGTACTTGCAATCCAAAACGTCGCGAGGATTTGATGAGCGAGTAGTTGGTAGGAGCCAATCGAGTAGACGTTTTACCAAGTATCACCTACCTAGGCGCATAGACGAGTTGGCAAAGGGCTGAATAAAACACCTATCCATTAATATGGAAAACAGCGTTCACGTTTTTATTCCTCGACGTGACTTTTCTTTCATAGGTTTACCTTGTAAGTATGCTGTCCGCTCTTCTCTGACTTTCGGCTGTCACTGACGAGATCACAGAACGATATGTAACGTACGGTGACCATTATTCAGTCGGTGGAAACGAGGGTCGCTTTGTATGTTTATGCTGTAGAGTATGACTCTTCTCTTTCCTACTACAATGACAATGAACTCTTCCTACTTATAATTATGAAAAGAATAAGCACATTAGAGAAGGATTTTCTCACCCTATGTATGAGTATTTAATAAACCTCTTCTTTGTTCTCCCTACCTAATCTTCTGGGCACTTCGAGGCGGTGTAATGGTCAGCAATTTTGTCTCACTAGAACAATTACGACTGAGTAGTGAGTTCGATCTTCACTGGGTGCCCCATACTTTCGGCCTTGTGCAACATCTAAGCTATGCTTGGAAAATCGCTACCTAATCATCAGTTCCTTCAATACTGTCTCTAACAAAGTCTTTCCTAATTCACGTCTATTTTGAACAAACATCAAAACAGATTATTTTTTTAAGGAGATGCTGGGTTGATGACGATCATAAGAAAAGTAAAATAAAAAAAAATAGAGAAATGTATAATGTTGAAAGCGATCATTTAGATTAAGTAGGTAGATTTAAGAATTAAAGGGAGATAATTCACATTAAGTTTTGTAATGTTGTATTTAGAATTCGAATGGGCCTAGAGAGATTATCGAAGGAACAGAAGACTTGGTAGGGAAAACATAAAGAGGTTTATTAAATATTCATGCATAGAAGAAAATAACCTGAGTAAATTAACTACTGCTCGAATTCTTCTCTAATGGTGATTTTTCTAAGCGTAATATCAACGTGACACAAGGCCGAAAGTATAGAGCACCAAATGAGGGTCGAACTTTCTTCTCAGTCGAAATTGATCAATCGAGACAAGCTTGCTAAATATTACACCACATTGAAGGGCTCAAATGATATTTTAGCGTAGCTTAGACATGGTACAAGGTCGAAAGTATGGAGCACCTATTGAAGATCGAACTTACTAGTCAGTTGTCATTGATCTAACGAAACAAGCATGCTAACCATTACAATCCGTCGAAGTGCTCTAAATCCTACTTTAATGTGGCTACTTGCCATACTTTTAAGTATGTGACGTCGTCCCCCGGTCGCAGCGTCGACTGTGTCGTTCGATCCCGTTCGCGGCGCCAATTGTGACGTCACGTGCTCCCCAGGCTCTGATATTCTGGTCACAGACAGCACCAGTTATGACGTCTTTTGTCGATGCGTCAGCTGTTCGCTCCTCGCTGCTCCAAACGTGACGTTCTAACCCTTTGGTTAGATTGATACCAGCCTCGTCGTTCTCAACCCGCTTCCAACGCCTGGTTACCAGGGTAACTGCACTGATCTCCGGTCTGCCTACCCACGTTGTGACTTGATCTTAGACAGACGAGATCAAACAGGGCTTGGGGCCGTAATGCAAGTTGAGTCTAACGGGGGTGATAACACACAATTATGTATAATAAGAAAAGAAATAAAATAAAAACTCACAAGGTCCAACGCATCAAGAAAAAGGTAACAAACTTTTATGTCTCTTTGCTCGGTACATAGGACTATGTTTACTTCCCGACCCGTTCTGTGGATTGTGGCACGACGCTTTTACTAGGCAACTTTAAGGCTTCCAGTTGTCTGCTCTCTAAGAAATTTGTGTTTCGGCGTGTCCTTGGACGAAAGTCGAAAAAAAACTTATTTCTGTGGTCTGATTTTAAGTCGCTCTTCAAACTACTTGTTCTTGGTTGAAGAAGAGTCCAGAAGTGTGCGTGAATCTTGGTTAGCTATCTTAACGCGGTTTCAACACTGGGCGCTCATCTCTGCTTGTCGTTCACGGCTCAAACTCCAACTCAAACTCTCTCGCCGTCCGCTCTCAAACTACTTGTTCTTGGTTGAAGAAGAGTCCAGAAGTGTTCGTGAATCTTGGTTAGCTATCTTGACGCGGTTTCAACACTGGGCGCTCATCTCTGCTTGTCGTTAACGGCTCAAACTCCAACTCAAACTCTCTCGCCGTCCGCTCTCAAACTTCTTCTCTTCAGAGTCTGAATTACTGGTCACTCATCTCCGCCCTCAGTACGCGAATTAACTTCTTCTCTCCGGCTTGACTCTGATTCCAACTTCTCCTCTTCAGGCCAAACGAGCTGCTTCACTTCAGCCAAACGAGCTGCTTCACTTCGGCCAAACGAGCTGGCCTCTCCTGCCCGCTAGTGGGGGGGGGGACGAATCCGGCCCGCCGTCCGCGGCTGATCTGCAATCCGCTCGCCGTCCGCGGCTGATCTGATCTCTGTCGGTTGGGGTCCTGCTTTTATTGACGCCGTTAAAACTGAGGTGGGTCTGTTTGGCGTCGGGGATTCTCTTTTGATAATTCTAAATACGTATCCACCCTTCTTATTTCTGGTTAGGGATTTTCCATTTTCGGTAACTCACTTTCACTCCCACCCCCTTATTGTGCCTCTGAGGGCGTATACCCGCTTCCCCGCTTCTTCGTGTCGGTCCCTCACACTTACACTTCTGACAAGGGCGTCGACCGATTCTCCTCGTGCGTCACGTGACCGCTCTCGGCCAATGAGGTCCTGGTCGGGTATCTTTCCTCCTCCTTCGTGCGCCACGTGATCTTATTTAGCCAATGACGTCCTGGTCGGGAATCTTTCTCCTCCTTCGTGTGTCATGTTATCCCATCTAGACAATGACGTCTTTAGTCGGGCGTGGACAATCCGTGGCTTTGTTCTGGGGGAAGAAACACCTTGCTTAAAAAAATAAAAATTTAAATCGCCCTTATAATAAGCGACTGCGATGACACCTTTGGCTTTTTAACACGTGGTATTTGTCAAGCAGTTTATCGCTAATTGGATACGACCTAAGAAAGGGATTTCTCAGACCTGTTGGCGTTTCCGGGAATGAATAAAAATATTTCACTCTTTTTTCCCGGCCAAAGACCCGATAATAAAAATTTTCATTATCTCAAAAAAAACATTTTCAGCGAACATCATCTTGCGTGGCTTTTTCCAATTCTGGAAATTATCTGTGTTTTCGTATTAATGGTTCGTCTTCATATCCTTAGATACACTTCCCACCTGTTACCTATCATATTTTTCATTGTCTCTAAACTTCGTTTCTTCAACCAGTTGATAACAAACTTCCATTTTTCGTGGACACGGAAGTAGGTCAGGTGCTTGACCTGGATATCTTCCGACATCTGTTATGTCTCAGTCGAGCGTGTGTGTGCTCGCTCATGACCTGTTTTCGTATTATTTATTTTTCTCCTTTTTTTTCTTCTGTCTTCTCTTTCTTTCTCCCAGATCGCTTGAATGTAAAGAAAGAATTATTCCTAACCCCGAAATATTTTTCAGCCCTAAATAATTATCAAATGGTTGACAAACCGCAAAAAACAAATCATATATTTATGAATATTTCTTTTCAGCTCGTCAACTATGCATGGTGCCACTGTAGTTCGTTGTCAAAAAAGTAGGGACGAGATAAAAGTACGCTGGATTCTACTCTACACCGTTTCCACTTTTTAGTTCATATTCCTCGATATTGCTGAATATTTTTGTTTTACATGGATTCACCTCCAGCCACCAGGTACATTTTTTTTTCTTTTTAACTATAGTGTCCATACCACATCGACTGTTGTTATGGTAGCCAAGGTTAGCTGGAATGTGTCACACAGGAGTTCGAACGGCAGTTTCGTCGACCGTAAAGAGTCTTCCTTCCGGTGTAGCTGGTTTATCTGTCTCTTATGAAGAGGAATTTGATTTTGAACCGGATATATTACGGGGCTAATTTGCCAAAATATTACGCTGCCCTCCCACGACTGTTGTCCTGTTTGGCATTTTTAGAGCGGAAAGATTAACTCTACAACAATGTTTTTTTCGCAATCTTGTCAGTCTGTTAATTTAAAGGAAAATAAATTGAGTAACTTGTAATGCATCAGAAAAACGATCTAGTCACAAATAGGTCGACAAACAGAAACAACAATTTATTATCTTGACAAATTGACATGTGATAAACATTTGAATATTGTACATTCACAGGTCCCTTCATTACGTCTACTCTGCTGATATCGTGTTGGATTCACTTTCCACTTTTAGAACTCGCTTAATTAATCTCGACATGGAGTCTAAGGTATTCTATAGGCACTCTTTAGAACTGTCTTAATACAAGATTTAATTGCTGTTGTTCCCAGATCCGAGGTCGTAGCACCTGTTATAATCCCAGCTATAGAAACATGTTTGTTTGATCGTTCAGTAAATGTATTAAAATACTAGCAATATGTTTTTTAAAAAATGGCTAGTCGTAATATATTTTCATAGAAAAATGACGATCAATACAACACTAAGGTATAAAAAAACCCATTTTGATAGTAAAATTACCAACAATAAATTTTATTATCTACAATATATATATATATATATATATATATATATATATATATATACACACACAATTTTCCTGAAAGTATAGAATTAAGTATTGGCAGTTAGGTTTCCACCGTTTTTTTTAATTTTTAAATTTTAGAATCTATTTTTTTTCAAGAATTCTATTTTAAAATTATTTTGTAATCTATTTTTTTCGAGGTCAGTTACTTTTGTTCATTTTCAGATCACTAAAATGTAATGTCAAGTTAAGAAAAATGAGCATTTTCGGCACCTCCTTATCTTTCTTTTAATCAAGGTTTTACGGCCGCAATTTGTGTTGTGTATGGAGAGGGTGCCGTAGCTGAAAGAACCGCTCGTGATTGGTATTCCAAGTTCAAACATGGAAACTTTGACCATAAAAATGCATCTCGTTCTGGTCGTCCAGTTGAGTTCGATGAGCGATTAAACCAAATTTTGCACTAAAATTCTCGTCAAACAAGGTAACTGTCAGAGAAAATGGAATGCTCCCACACTACTATAGAGAAGCATCTTCACTCTATGGGAAACATTTAGAATGTGGAGCATGGCTTCTGGATAATTTAAGTGAGAACAACAAAAATCGACGAGCCACAATCTTCGCTGTTTAGCTTGCTCGTCACCGCTCAACCCTTGTACACAATTTCTTTACCGAATCGTTACTGGTGACCAAAAGTGGTGCCTGTACATTAATATGAATCAGCGCAAGGAATGGCTTAGCCCCGGTAAACAATCGACACTGAGCGTGAAACAAGAGCTTCATCCGCGTAAAACGATATTGTGCGTATGGTGGGATTGGATTATATTTTATGAATTTCTTGAACTGAACCAAACGGTCAACGCGGTACTCTGTGTTCAACAGATGGGATGGCTCAACACAGCTATTCAAGTTAGCTGAACGAACCGCTCGTGATTGGTATACCCAGTTCAAAAATGGAAATTTGGACCTCAAAGACGCACCTCGTTCTGGCCGCCTAGTTGAGTTCGATGAAGAGCGATTAAACCAACGTTTGCACGAAAATTCTTATCAAACGACAAATGAACTTGCAGAGAAAATGGAATGCTCCCATAGTGCTATAGAGAAGCATCTTCACTCGATGGGAAAGATTCAGAAGTGTGGAGCATAAGTCCCGCATACTTTAAGTGAGAACAGCAAAAATCAACGCACCACATTCTCCGCCTGTTTGCTTGCTTGTTACCGCTTAACCTTTGGGCACGATTTCTTTACCGCATCGTTACTTGCGACGGAAAATAGTGCCTGTACATCAATATGAAGCCGCGCGGTAAACAATCAACACTGTACCTGAAACAAAAGCTTCATCCGCGTAAAACGATATTGTACGTATGGTGGGACTGAGAAAGGATTATCCATTATGAATTGCTTGTAGGGAATCAAACGGTCAAAGCACAACTCTATGTTCAACACATGGAGCGACTCAACTCGTCTATTCAAGAGAAAAGACCTAATCGGCAGCATGGAGTTGCAGCACGACAGCGTCCGCCGATATGACCAAGGAAGCAATTCAAACGCATGGCTGGGAAGTGCTGCCACACCCGCTGTATTTTCCCGATTTGGCACCAACGGATTTTCAACTCTTTCGATCTTTTTCAAATGCTATGCTCCTTGTTTAAAGTTGGTGAATTCTACCATAACCCTTTTCCTCTTTGGTGCGACAAGCAGTTTTTTGGTCTCCCGCTCAACTGCAACACCACACATATTAATCAAGGAAGTTACAATCTGGGGAAATAAGCGGCCATATGTAAGGGGCGATATGGTCTCAGAAATTGTTTGACAGCCACGACTGGTTTCCCCTGCATCTGTGGCATGGTGCAGAGTCCACATGGCAGCACTACCTACTCAAGGCGCTTTATGTAGGCCTCCGTGTTGAGTCTGTGACCCTCAGCAACAAATTTGTGAGTTATTTTCTTATCAGAACAAAAAGAGTTTTTAGAGCTGCCGTAGCTTCGCAATCACTATTGAATTCATCCAACTATTTCCGACTCCTCTGGTGTATTCTAATATTGACAACCAAACACTCTGAAATGTTCGCATAGGTGCTTCCGGCGCGAATGTCATGCAGAATAACATGGCGGAGAGAATTGCATCATGGTGCTCTTTTTCTCACAGACGGTGCCCAACTGACCCTACTCTATGGTGCATTTGACAAAATCAAAAATGAACAAGGCGCATGCGCGAAATTAAAACATGAAATGGCGACAATTTACACATAACACCCTGTATTCTATCCAAGTCTCCAGTTTTATGAGTTATCTTTGCGAAATCCAAGAGAATATATGCTACACTTTTAATCAGTAAAATGTAACGTGCACAGAACACTGAAAACAGCCCATCCTTGGTCTCTTTAAGCCTCCTGTAACCATAATATCGTCCATTTTCCCAATATTGCGATAAACCTGTCATGTATGTCCCGATGTGCCATCACCACAATTGGACTGTTAAATGGCGATGTCCTCTAATTCAGGAGCAGCATATAAACGTATTAAAGGAAATACTGCTAGTTTTGCTGGTCGACAAGTAAGAAGCCATATGCGATGCAAAATACATGATTCACCGAGTTGACTGGTAAGATAAGCGGCACCATCATTGTGATCTTAAGGAAAACCTTAGCATTCATATCAGTCGTATAAATACGAGGTCTTCCATCTCATGCGTAATAAAAAAATTAAAAAAAAACAAAAAAAACAAAGCGTTTATTTCTTTGTGTCTCTCTAAAGCAAAAAAAGTACGACATTTTAAATATCTGATAGTGTTTTAACAGAGTACAGAAAGTTCAACACTGAAATCCAAAGTCGCATTGGGACAGCGAAAGATCCCTTGCAAAAGCTAAGCAAAATATGAAGAAACATAAAAATGTGTTTAATAACAAAGAACAGATACATGAACTCTTACGTCATACCAGTCCTCCTGCATGATATCGAAGGCTGGACAATCTTCGAACATGACTGGGTTCTCCTGCTTATGTGGCATGTTTCAGAGTCTTGTTGTCACACATAGGGTTTCCAACGGCCACCTCTTGACCCATGGCAGCAATACCTACTCAAGGCGATTTATGTGGGCCTACATATTGAGTCTGGGCCCATCACAAACAAATTTGAGAATTCTTTTATCAGAACAAAAAGAGTGAGAGGTCGACGCAAATGAAGCCGTATCTGATGCAGGATACATGATTCATTGAGTTGACTGGTGGAATGAGCGGCACCATTATTGCGATGTAAAAGGAATGCCTTTTTGCATTCATATCAGCTGTATATATAACAGGTCTTTCATCTCGTGTGTAAAAAAAAAAAAACCTAAAAAACGCTTATTTGTTTGTATCTCTCCAAATCGAACAAGTACAGCATTTTAAATGCCTGGGAGTGTTTTAACAGAAGACAGTAAGTGAGACATGGAAATCCGAAGTCGCATTGTGATAGAAAAAGGTGCCTTCCAAAAGGCTAAGCAAAATGAGAAAACATTAAAAATGTGTTTAGAAACAGTAACATGTAATGCCATTCCTTCTGCATGGTAGAGAATGCTGGGCAATCTTCGAACAGATGAAGAGGAAACTTGAAGAAAGAAAAATGTGGTCAAACATAATGCTGAGAATACCATGAACGGAACATGTGAACAATGACATTTTTCAATAACATTGAAACAAAAAGGATAATTATACTTAACTTCAGAAAGAGACTGTCGAAATGTCTTGGAAAATTTGATACTCACGGCACACATTGGAGTCATGAAGGACAAAGAAAACAAAACACCCCTAACAAGCTTTAAAAAATTGTTGAAGTTCAGTGTGTTCTTCCCACTTTTCGCTAGACACCGGTAATTACACCGCTCACTCTAGCGGTAGGTTTTAAGCTAGCGTCCAGCTCCCAGACAAAAATAAACAGAGTCGTAACTTAATACTACCCTCTATAGCAATGCACGTCACCACAGTCCCAGTCGCACTGCCAGTCAATGTCCCAGACCGTTTTTATTGACCAAAAACACGGCCAACGAACCAATCGTCACCGTTAGCCTCGTTCTCAATCGGAGTCCCCAGCTCGACCAATCAGCATGCAGACTGCCACTAGACAAATCGTGTCCAAGCAGCATAAATTCAACAAATATCGGAGAATGTACTTTTCTTCGACCACACTTGCGAGAGGAAAGGATGCAGTTGACGAAATGACAAACTGTCAAGCTTGTGTTTATGCACATATCCATCATAAAACAGCAGCCCGACAAGTAAGACATCTTGGACGCGCATGCAGGGAGACACACACAGACACACAAAAAAGTAACCCAACTTGAAAACGCTAGTAAGTGCGAATATTTATCGTCACAAAAATAGAAGACAGAACAGAGTTCAGGACGGATTTAAAAAGGACAAGTTTTATTAAGAGCTACAAAGGACAGGAAATTGTGGAGAGCCATGACTTAAACGAAGGATAAAAATGTACACCACCCATTACGGAGACGATACTAACAAGCAATATTAATATATCGCGAAAATACAATAAACCCGTTTTTCCTTGAATTTAAGAGACAAACATTCGTAATTTCCGTATAACACATTCACTTCCAAAATTTCCCGTCCTTATGCATTCAATATTCAATAATATACAGAATTATTAATAAACCACTAAAATTAAGCAAGTGCAAGAATAGTTAACACGCACATATAAAAATCATACATAGATACATAATATATGGTGATAGCCATAACTTACTCAGATAAGGACCGCCATCTTAAATCTGCATCATTTGTGATGGCTTCTGTCTGGTTTAGGCGTCTATGGTCGCTAAGATGACTCATGAGACTAGAGTTACACCTATTATCTGGCATATATGACAGATAAACTGTGTATTAAAAAACTGAACAATGAACGAACAATGTTAGCAAAACAAAAAATAAGCAGAAACCGCCAAAAATTAATGAATACATCGGAGACGTCTTCCGTGACAAATGAGAGGAAGAACGTACGATGGATAAAAAAGATGGAAGGACTCGTAACACTGAAGACTGCTGTTAAGTCAACACTAGCCAAAATAACGAGGATGAAAAGCAAACGATCGGAGAATCGGCATACACTACAACTCTCCAGAATATCCTGAAACAATGAGATCAGAATGTTTATACCTAATTGGATTATCATGACAACCGGATGCGCAAAGCGCGTGCGCATGCGCAACACACACGCGCACACAGTGAGACACACACAAAAAGACACACAAAAAAGTAACCCAAGCTGAAAAAGCTATAATGTAGTTGAATCAAGCGAGAAATGTAATGATGAAGTTTCTTCAGTTATTTTTTGTTGCACGGATATAATTATATCAACAGTAATTATGAAAATATAAAAATGGAATTAGCTGTTAGTGCTAGAAGCACCTTAACATAACTCTCTCCAAATTAATGTCTTCTATTTATATATAAAATACAGTGACATCACACCCTCTAATATATTGACCGATCGAAACCAAATTTTAGAAAGTACAAACAGGTAAGTGGGTACAAATTGCAATTCGTTTTACTAGCGTGTGTAGCTTAATACAACAAATTCGCTTTCATTTTTCGAGGTAAAGTTAAAAATTTTATTCTTTAACATATAAAATACCCCCATTATTTTAACATAAATTTTCTGATTAATATAACAAATACTTATTTAATTAAAATGCAATATTTTATTTTGCATATATTTATAAATTTTTTTTTAATATATACATGAATCCAGTTTCCAGATCGCCCTGTACTTGCGAGAACGATAAACAAATCACAATGCCAACAGCTTCAAAAAGTGGGATTTGGCTCGAGAAAGAAATATTTACGCATGGCCAACTTTTGCATTCAGAAGAGTAAGGATCCTGAAGAATTTATACTTCGCTGTTCAAAAAGAAAAAGAAAAAAAATTCTTAAAAATATTGTTTAACAAGTAGTTGTATAAAAATTAAATGAAATTATTTTTCTTCTATGCGTAGTACCCCTTCACGACGTAGGCGATTATGGCTCTCCACTTCCTCCTATGCTTTGTAGTTCTGAATATGTTTTCTCCTTTTGCTCCTTCTTCCAGACCCAGTTCAGTCATCCATTTGCCCAAGCCCGCCAATTATGTTACGCGTTGCTCTCCCATTTCTCTCCCTCTACAAGCCCTGTTGTGTATCAGATTTTTCCAAGCATTCCTTTCTTATTACGGGTCTCAGAAATTTCAGCTGCTTCTTTCTGATATTATGTACAAGCTTCCTTTTTGTTCCCATCTTCTCCAAAACCTCATCGTTACTCACGCGCTCGGTCCAAGTTATACTTAGCATCGATTTGCAGAACCATCCCTCTGTTACCGCGAGTGTCTTTGAGGAAACCGTCCAACATTCGTTGCTGTAAGGGAAGACTGAAATCACGTAAGAGTTCAGTACTCTTTTATTGTTACCAAAGAAATCCTCCGGTCTCGTAATACCGTGCTTAGCTTTTGGAATTCGTCTTTGGCAATCCCAATAAGTCTTCGAATCTCAGCGTCGCACTTACTGTCTTCTGTCAGAACACTTCCCGGTTACTTGAATTTCCGCACCTGCTTGATTTTAGTGTAACCCACGTGTTAATCGTATTTCGCGCTCAACCTTTTGCTGATGACCCTGCATTCTTACAGTTTATGATTATTTTCATCTTCTCGCTCTCATTCACCAAATTCTGTAGGAGGTATTGCAATTTCTGTTCCGTATCTGTTATCAGTAGTTTCATATGCATATCTTAGATTATTAACATTGTGGCCGCCTAATGAGTTTCTCTCAGAATTGCCTTGTTGTATAGTCCGGCGAGAAGCCACATCCTTGCCTTACGCCCCTGTTTGTTTTTGTATATCTGCTGAACTCATTTTCTATCCGTATGCAGGAAGTTCTGGATTATTTTAATATCTATCCCAAATGTATCAAAGTTGCTGAGCAGATCCAAACAGATCAGTTTATACAAATCTCATCGATTGGTTTGCGAAATTGAACTAAACATAGAGTTTGTAAATCTCGACAAAAAAATCATAGCGATAACTTTAACAATACTAAATCCTGAGAGGATATCAACACGCGTCATCTTGTTGCAAAAAAAATCTCGTACAAATCATGAATTATTCTTCTTCCTTTAATGTGGGGTCTGCGAGAACGTAGGCTCGGCCAAAAATTCCCCGTAGACCCCATATAAAACGGGGTCGGGTAGCTGTTTCCAGAGGTGAGACTCTGCTATTCGACATAGCCTCTTTTAAGGATCCTTTCTGCGCGGAGGCAGAGAGTTTGACCAGAACACCTAGAGACGAATCTTCAACATACAGTAATTACTACTGTATTTATTTGAATGGGGACATACACATTATCGTCCGTAGGTGAGCTAAAATATCTTCCGCCTCTGTAAATCTTAGTAAAATGTGTCTACTTTCTCTTTTCTAATCTCCGTTCTGTTAACCATTTACCCAATCTTGTTATATGCACTATTTTCTTCTTTCGCCTATGTATTCAATTTGCCCTGTGAGTATAAAATATTCCAGTCTTTCCTCATTATGTGCACTAGAAATGTCGATTGCTTCTTCTTGATTCTAAATATATCGGTCGTTAGTGTCCATTTAATCTAAAACTTCGTCGTTGGCTACATGTTCAGTCCATGGCACTCTCAGCATCCTTCTGTAGAACTATATTTCTGTTGCCTCAGATCTCTTCTTCATCTGTTCGGAGATTGTTCAGAATTCGCTGCCATGTTGGAGAACTTATATTACATAACAGTTCAGTATACTTTTCGTTGTTCTAACGAAAGTTTTCCAAGTGCATATATATGTATTCTTTGGAACGCAGAAACTGATCTCCTTTACTTATTTGCGTAATTATAAGTTATAGACTCTAGATAAATACGATTAATGCTTGGGTAATATTTAACGCAAGAAAAAAGAAGGAAATAAAGAAACAAGAATGAAAGGTGGAAGGAAAGAAATATTGAAAAATATTGGAAGAACATAAAAGAGAAGCAGAGAATATATGGGAAGAAGAAGTCAAGAATAAAGAAATGAAACACTAGGGAAAGACAAAAAAAAACAAGAAAGAAAGAAAAAGCAAGAAGGAAAAGAAAACTCAAAAAATAAATAAAAATCAAGCTACCAGTAAAGAAAGAAAGAAAAAGGCAAGTAACAAAAAAAAGAAAATAAGCAAGAAAGAAATAAAGAAAAAATAGCAAGAAAGAAAATATAGAAATCAAGAAAGAAAGAATGAAAGAAAGAAAGAATGAAAGAAAGAAAGAAAGAAAGAAAGAAACAAAGTAAGAAAAAGATGAGCAAGAAAGAAGACAAGCAAGAAAAAGAGACAGAAAGAAATTAAGAAAGAAAAAGAAGAAAAAAGTAAGCATAAAAAAAGAAATAAAAAACAGCAAAAATGGAACAAGGAAATAAAGCAAGAAAGAAAGAAAGAAAGAAAAAACTAGAATGAAAGAAAGACGAATGCAGCAAGCAAGAAGGAATGAAAGAAAGAACGCAAGCAAGAAATAAAATAAAGACAAGGAAGAATGAAATAAAGCAAGGAAAAAAGAATAAAAGCAAGCAAGAAAGACAGCGAGGAAGCAAGCGAGAAAGAAAGAAAGATGAAAGTAAACAAAAAAGAAAGAAAGAAAAACCAGCAAAAATGGAACACGGAAATAAAGAAAGAAAGAAATTTGAGTTCTGTAGTTTACTGTTGCTAATCGCATCTACCTCTCCCTACTTATTGAAATGAAGGTCCAAGCAAGTTTCCTTCCGCGGGAATGAGCTTGAGCTGGTAAAAAAAATTATTTATAATTTTAATTAGTCGTCCGTTTCTCGTCTGAGGGGTCCCGTAAGGCTTTTAACTGAATTTTTGTATTCCTAAAGTAAGAAATTTAGTTCCACTCAGACTCTAGGCAGGATGCTTTCCCAAGTACCAGTATCTAGAACTCTTTAAGACTAGAGTTAACCATTGCCTTTCCTGTATAGCGCAAGGAACTTCACTTCTTGACGTTACATACACATATGCAATACCATTAACAATAAACGTCTAACGTGTGTGGCTCTTGGGCCTTGAATTTAGTAAAGACTAGTACAAAAGTTATGCTCTCAAACATTAACACTCAGAAAGACACACAAACGAGTGCGTATATATATATATATATATATATATAGAGAGAGAGAGAGAGAGACAGCACTGTTTCGTTGTAAAGCAGCTCCTCTACTAGACATCCGGAAGCCTCAAGCCAGGACCGAAACCCGACTGATTTGGTGACAGTCGGAGTTTCTACCCCTAAGCCATCAGTAATCGGTTGAGAAAAACTGCTAATTCTAGCGTATTGTTTTTACGAATGGAAAGAAACACCAGTCACCCAGAGAACTCGTATTCATTTTACTGAAGAGCTTTGCGTTTTAATGCATATATATATATATATATATATATATATATATATATATATATATAATATATATATATATATATATCTTAAAATCTCACTTTCTTTCTATCTCCCTTACTCACTCTCTCTCCCTCTCTACCAATTTATCTATCTAACCTATGTATGCCTCAGCATGTACTAAAATGTTATATCATATATTTATTTATATGCATCAGAATACATACATGCTTGCTTATACATATATATATATATATATGTGCGTGTGTGTGTGTCTGTGTGTGTAAGTGCAAAGACAAAGGGAAAACTCATCTTAGCCGACGAGTTTCGATCTCTGAGGGACTTTATGAAGGCAATAACTCATAGGACGAAACGCGTGGGTTAAGATTTCCTTTTGCCTTTATTTTCGTATTGTCCTTTTACAGATATACTCTACTGAATGTTTTACACACACACACTCACACAGTGACATGCACACATATTTATGTACATGCTTACATGCTGTGCTATATATATATATATATATATATATATATATATATATATATATATATATATATATATATATATATATGGCTTTCTATGTATCTCTGTGCTTGAATGTGTGAATGTCTTTCTCTTTTTATATATAGACAGATTCATACGCAGCCAGACATTGGTATATCTAGATGTGTTAAGGCTTCGAGTAATATTTAGTTTTTGTATATATTTAGCTTTTAATCAAACAAGCAATTTCTATATCGAAACCCAAACTCACACAGGAAAAAAAATAAATAAATACAACACATACCACAAACAATATAAATAAACGTAATATCTCCTTTCATTTTTTTTTTGTTCCCATCGTCCTTCTCTTTCTCTCTTTTAGTCGCTTTACGATCATCTATCTTTAACTAAACCATCCCTTTTTTTCTTTTTCTTTTTTTTTTTTTTGGTTCCATCTCCTGTTTGTTTATGTTTCGCAATTATCTGAACCGATAATTCAAACGCAGGTACCGATCGCTTGCAGGCTGCCGCTATTTTCTCTGTAATTTACCGGAATGTCTGCGACGGTCGCTCAAAGAATACCTAGTTGTTAATCGAAGACGGCTGCAAGATAGGCGAATCATTCGTGGCTTCGTACTAATAACTGTGACAGGACGGAGTAGAACCTGTTCGACTTAACGAGAAAATTCGATAAGATTTATTTCTTCTCCATATATCTTTACCGAAATTAGACATCAGTAATATAAGATTTTCTTGTTCAATATATATATATATATATATATATATATATATATATATATATATATATATATATATATATATATCTATATGTATATGTATATATATATATATATATATATATATATACATATATATATATATATATATGTATGTATGTATATGTATATATGTATGTATATATATGTATGTATACATATGTATGTATATATGTATGTATATATGTATGTATATATATGTATGTATATATATGTATGTATATGTGTATATATATATATATATATATTGAAAAATAAAAAAAATATTAAAAAATTAAAATCTTCAGACACACTGGGTTGTAGATTAATATTCTTTCGTTTTTATTATTATTATTTAATTTAGATTCCTCGACAAGTTTCGGCCAAAATGGCCATCATCAGGAGAAGAAATATTTCTGCTTGCTGGTAGCAGTAAACTACAGAAATGAATGTCTTCATGGCGAAAATGAACTTTTGTCTGTAGTTTTCATTTTTTCTTCATAAAAGATTCATGTTAAAAAGATAAAAAAACAAAAAAAATATCTCTTTAACATGTATCTTATAACATTCCTTGTGTTGGTAAAACAGTTATTTGAGATAAAAGCTGCATGGATGTATGTTGCTCTGAATTGCCCCGGTTAGTTTGACAGTTTTATTGGTTCCTGGAGAGGATGTGTCCCTGTTAAGTGTGTGTATGTTTTTTGGTTCTTAGGGAGTGAGTGAGTATGTTGTGTGTAATTGTGTATGTTCGTGTTGGTGTGTGTATAAGTGCGAGGCCTCAACACCTCCGTAAGCATGTCTGTCTTGTGTGGGTGAGAAATGTGTGTAGGTTTTGATTTGTTGAGTTATTGTTAAAGTTATGGTTTAGCGCAGCTGGATAGTGTGTTTTTAAACGTTGTATCCACTTATTTTCATGGAACTCTAAAATCTTTCTAATGTTATCTGCTCTGATCTTTATATATATATATATATATATATATATATATATATATATATGTGTGTGTGTGTGTAACATTACAGAAAAATTATTTCCTATAGTATGTTTACATGTGCTTAAGCCCCCAATCCTGACTGAAATTTAGCATAAACCCACCTCGATCAGCGAAACACTTTTTGTTTTATATTAGTCAACGAGGAAAGGTTGTGGTTGTGTGATACCAATATTTAATATCATAACAATGAATACATATATATGCATTGACGCGCTAATGTCCTTAGGAAAATCTGGATCCATCTCTTCTCCACGCCACCAAACCTGGGTTAACAGTAATACTTCTATCTTATACTATTATTATCTGCAAGAAAAATAAAATTTACAATATAAAAATACTTTCTGAATTTAAATACCTGAAAAGGTTTGACACGCCATAGAAAACGAATCAGTCAAAATACAAATTCTGAACAGTGTTGAGTGCATATGTATCGCACTTCCGGCTTGCGGACTTTTTTTCCGTCTCCATGCTTTCCAGCCAAATTTAAACTTCAAACATGTAAATGCAATGTCATAGTTATCTACTGTCCTCCTAATTACAATTTTTGTTCTTTTCGCTTGTTATGTTTCTGTTCTTAATTTTACACACCTTGTAATCCCTTCAGAGGGATTAAAAATGTAAAAGCTGTATCTGACGGATGTCACACGTCGATACCCGATCAGTATCAGCCATGTCACCGTGGAGGGAGGGTATGATGTTGAAAGTTCCAATACCCCCAATGAACCTCGACTACAAAACATCAGTGACGATGTGTGTCAAGGCATCAAACAGATGTATTTCACGAAGATAAAATTCTAACTATATCCCAAGTTATGAACGTCTCAGGGAACACTTTTATATCCATCATCCGAAATTGGAAAAAGTATGAACCAATCGCAAAACCACCAAGACAAGCTCCTCTACAACATAATAAGTCAGGCAAATAGAGTATATAATCAACGAAGAGGCCCATGGTAACCCTCTAAGGACCTGCAAAGATACTAGGGGTCCGTTCAAAGGACAAACTATGAGCTCAGTAAACAATTATGAAAGAAGGAAGCCATTGTTCAACGATAGACATAAGTCAGATTTAGATTATGCCAGGAGGTTTAAAATCAGTGGAGAATAAACAGGCTTTGAGGGAATGAAATCTGAGAGTCGTGGCAAAGATCATCCCTCTTTGAATATTGTGGACTGTCGTTACAGATTGGCGAAGGAAGAACTGTACCAAATAACAGAAGCCTTGAGAAAGTAAATCAGGAAGCACTTCAGAATGTTCTGAGTGTTTACCGTCTAACATCTAAACCCAGTAGAATATCAAGCATGTTGCCGGCGGGATTAATGTTGCTACAAATGTAATATCGGGGTTCGAATAGTTATTACCAAGTCGAAAATCTCGAACGGATAACAAAACGACACTAAAAGTTTCAAGATCGGCGATAATGTGTGCTTTAGACGATATACGGATAGCATAGAAACGTGGGAAGATGGCATAATATCGGGAAGTTGAAACGTGGGAAGATGTCATAATATCGGAAAGTTGAAACGTGTGAGGATGGCATAATATCAGGAACTTGAAACGTGGGAAGATGGCATAATATCGTGAACTTGATACGTGGGAGGATGGCATAATATCGGGAAGTAGAAACGTGGAAGGATGGCATAATATCGTGAACTTGAAATGTGTGAGGATGGCATAATATCGGGAATTTGAAACGTGGAAGGATGGCATAATATCGTGAACTTGAAACGTGGGAGGATGGCATAATATCGGGAAGTTGAAACGTGGGAAGATGGCATAATATCGGGAAGTTGAAATGTGGGAGGATGACATAATATCGGGAAGTTGAAACGTGGAAGGATGGCATAATATCGTGAACTTGAAATGTGTGAAGATGGCATAATATCGGGAAGTTGAAACGTGGGAGGATGGCATAATATCGTGATCTTGAAACGTGGGAGGATGGCATAATATCGGGAAGTTGAAACGTGGGAGGATGGCATAATATCGGGAAGTTGAAACGTGGGAGGATGGCATAGAATCGGGAATTCTACACAATGTAAAGGGGGAAATATTGGAACATAAAATGTTTAAAAGGTAAAGGGGAAATATTCGAACATAAAAGGCGCCATAATCAACTGAAAAAAAGGTTAATGGATGAAAAAGCTGAAACATTGCAAGAACCGATAAAAATGCTCTGTGATGTTTTGATGTGCCTGCACCAAAATAAGTCGTGGAACCTACATGAACAAGTAAAAGAAAAAGAAAGCATACTGGACTGAAAGAGAATGCGAGAAGGAAAGGCTAAAAAGTCAAGTAAGTTGGTAAAGACTCCAGAAAGAGGAAGGGAGATACTAATACTAATAAAAATAAAATACTTAAGAAAGGTATTAATCTCGAAATTGGAGGATGTTTTGGAGTAAATATTACACCCCAGGTGACTATATAAATTAGTCCACAACTATGAAGAAAGTGCTCCTAGTCAGAGGTAAAATGAAGTAGCTGTTTGGAGTCAGACATTTTGCTGCCAGGCTCGTGACTGACCTCTCGACCTCTCACCCCTGGGGCGGAAGGGAAAACAGACGAGAGACAAAGAGAGAAACAAATCTGACCCCGTGTATGCGGGGTCTACGGGGAATTTTTGCCCGATCTTACGAACTCGGAATCGGCCCATTTAAAAAAAAAAAAAAAACCGCTTTGTACCACATCCTGCCTTGTGGGGAGGTTTGGTAAATACCAGAAGAAACCGTTTGAAGTCAGGCAGTTCGCTGCCTGGCTGGCGGCTGATATGTCTAACTCTTCGCTTTTAGGCAGAGAGGAACCCTTATGCCTACGGGCAGAGTCTCATCCGGGGAGGTAGACAAACCCGACCCCGTGTATGTATGGTCTACGGCGAATTCTTATCCGAGCTTACGGGATCGGAATAGCCCAGCATAAAAACCGACCTTGTGCCACACTCTGCCTTGTTGGGTGGTCTGGTAAATACCAAAAGAAAAATGTTGAAGTCTGTCTTCGGACTAATTAATGCACGTGTCATTGTAAGTAGCCGAAACATTACTTAGATTATAAGCTCTACAAAGCTACTACTACTAATAATAATATGATGACCATTACTAGTACTACTACTACTAATAATATGATGACCATTACTAGTACTACTACTACTAATAAAAATGAATAAGATGAACACTACTTCTACTATTACTACTAATAATACGATGATGAACATTGTTACTAGCACTACTACTACTAATACAATTAATAATAAAATTAACACGACTACTGCTACTACTAAGAAGAAGACTATTAATATAATGAAATATTCAGTTCGTCATTTCTAAGACGTATTTATATATTTGCATAGCTTTAGTCATTCATTGATTAAATTTCTCTGGACGAATCTATTTTCTTAATTAGTTATTTAGTCAATGTGAACTTTTTGTAGAATTTTTGCAAACTCTTTCTCTCCTCGTCGGGATTATTCATTATCGATTTCTGGAGGGAAATATATAGACATTAACTTAAGATATTTTCCCGCATTGAATTTCAGAATCTTCTTTGTAAACATTTGCAAAGAGAGGCGATGATCAAAAACAATAAAACAAACACATCGATTCATATTCCAAACGTATTCAATGGAGTGCGATCTGCTGCAGCGTCTATTCGTCTTCTGTGCGTTGTAAATAAATAAACAAAGATGGCGCCAACTGCCCTGAAAACCCCAGGAGACAAGACGCAGTTCTTGTTGAAGTTGAGGACATTTACATTAGTGTTATGGGCTTCAAAACAGTAATGAATAAACAAAGCGACGTAATATTTCAAACAACAACTAGTCAAATATCTCGGTGTAAAGAATATTTTTAAAAGATGAAAACAAGTATTAAAGATAATATCACGTTATATGTAGGTAAATTTATAGTTCTATTTTTTTTATTGAGTTATATCATTTACACTTCGATTAATGTTGTTTTAGGAGACAAGTACAAGTGAACAGTGTTGTCTTCCGTGTCGCCACTGGCTTCAGCCCTTCAGAACCGACCGCCAATTCATACAATACGAGACGGACCGATTCTAGGAAGTAGCGGGAGGAAGAACTTAAGGGGAACGCAAGACCACTCGTTGATATAGCATTCCACCACGTGCAACCTGGCCTCTCTAAGGAATCTGCGTGCGGAAAACGTGTCGACGTGCGACTCTTTGTCGATATCAGGATGTTTTGGTCTTATATCTGGAACTTAGACAAAGGTAATACATCACCGTCAGAATTCAACAACAATGAGATATTACAACCAATCACTATGCATCCACGTCTAGGCTTTGTATTCTATAACAACAGCCTGCGGGCAATTTAATGGAATTCAGTGTAACCCTTCAGTGTTGACATCTTCACGCTATTGTCGACATGAAGAAAGCGAAAAATATTCTTAATTTTTAAGAACAATTTAAGAAACAAGTTTAAATCTCCTGTTAAACGAAATAATTTTTTTTTTAAATTCAAATAAAGTTTTTAGAAGGTTGACCCAGTAATGAACCGTCGATCTGCAATGTAAATGGAATTCGCGATCCCTGTCCAAATTCAGACCGGGTGTGTTGCGTTATCATTCTGTTGTGGAGTGATTTAACAGTGGAGGCTTGTATTTGTACCAAGTCGGTTCTAAAATAGGTTCGACGTGCAAAACGTTAGGAACTTGATATAATAGGTATTGACGCAGAGAAATCTAGTGGTGGTCGCTGATACTTTAGTATCCGACTAACGGTCGTCCGACATCGACTGACTGATCGAACCCAACTGATCGACTCCTACTACTCCTACGTATTATAGGTGGGAGTGTCTATTAACAATAGAATAGGTGTGTTCCACTATAACACATTCGAACTAATTCGCATCACACGCACGCACAATAAAAAAAAAGACATTCATCTCATCACTGCCAACTTACTACTTTAACTTAAACAACAGAGACTATCGTGACAGAGGTCGCAGTTATTCTCGTTCTGTGTTTCCAGAACGGTGTCCCCACCCCCTCATAAGTACGGCGAAGGTGGTTAGCAGGTGAGGCGGAAGGATTTAAGGACAAAGATTTAGAAAAAAATGTTTCAAAAAATACATCTACCAAAAATAAATATGATTTAAAAATTTAAAATATTATTATGCATTACTTGTAATTGCATGCATCTGTCCCAGTATAAATATTAGGTTGATGCAAAAATAATGACGTAATAATGTCGTTTTTTGACGTATTTTTTAAGGTCAAAAAACGACATTATTGCGTCATTATTTTTGCACCAACCTAATAGTTACAAATAATAACTGAGCGATTTTATCATTGTCATATTTTTGTATTAAATCAAGTATAAAGAATATAGTAACTATGATTTGCAAATTGGAGGAGAGAGTTATCAGTGATAATGTTCTGACTTCGACTCCGTGATTATCTCCCTTTAACTAACTCTTTTTTTAATGTAATTTCACATATAATTTGGTGAGGTGCAAGCAAATTTTAATACCGAAAATGCGGCCCAGAGAAAAAAATGTTTAGGAACCACTGGTGTGGTTGAAGGACTACTTCTAAATCCCAAACCGTGGAAAACTGAACGAGAAAAGCTTCCCTGTTTCATTCACTTTCATGAAAAAAAAATCGAAATCTTTTTTTTTTTTTTTTAAATTCAAATCTCGTTATTTTAAAGGACGGGCAAGTTGGGTAGGGTTTATCAACGCGAATCGAGTTCAAATTGCGACCTCGTGTGTGTTCACATTCGAATTAATGGCCCTGGGAAATATATGAATCCATCTCGTCTCAACAGAAGAGTGGGTCAAATTGCTGGGTATATTGTGCTTTCTAGGCTTTTGGGGTAGTTAATCTGTGTGAAGGATCACACTGAATTCAAATTCAAAACGGTAAAGACAGGAACGATAAAAAGAAACAAAAAAGACAAACAAATCAAAAACAAAAAACTAACATTGCGCCTGATTTCCTTTCTAGAGGGATCCATGTAATAGAATGAAAATGTGTTCACTTTGAAGGATGGGCGGATAGAGTACTGATTATCGGAGCTAAGAGTGAAATCGACGATACGCGTATAAATTCCGGCTTCGTTCGCCTTCGTACAAACACCATTTGAGTAGGTATGTGATCATTTCGTCTGTTAGATTGGGGTCTGGGCTTTGGTGCAACGATAGTGTGGAAGATGGTGCAATCCTAATAAAAAAACCGCGCAGGTGAGGAAGAAAACCAATGCATCATTTTTTATAAGGAATTCACGGTAACTCATTTTAAATAATAAAGAATTAAAATGGCGTAAAAAATGCCGATTAAAACCTACAAAACCTACAGATTAAGTTTTATGTAACATCAGAATTTACAGAAACTAAATGAATATATTCACATCTTTGTATTAACCTTTGTTTTGCAAAATGGCACATCAATCGACTATAATAGACAGGAAGCGAATAATAATAATTAGATAATGAATAATAATAAGAAAATAAGAAACAGAATAATAATAATAAGAAGAAGAAGTACTAATGCTGCTGCTACTACTATTACTACTACTACCAATAATAATAATAATATGAATACTGTTATTTCCACTAATAATAATAAGAAGAACGCTACTACTACTACTAATAATAATAATATGAATACTGCTACTTCCACTAATAAGAAGAAGAACGCTACAAATACTGCTACTACTACTACTAATAAGATGAATACTAATAAATCTACTGTTACTACTTCGTCTATGAAGGACCGTCGGTGATTGTGCTAGCACGAAGTCACAAGTCATCATGACCCAGGTTTGAGGGTGCTTACCTTGTTCAGACTGTTGATCATGCCAGATAACGCCTTCTCTCTCAGAAATTGTAACTAAGGTCGGCTCAGTATAGTTGCAATATCACAGGCGGTCTCCGTAGGTGTTGAATAAACACAGATGTGCCTGAGAAAGCGTCTGTAACGGGAATTACCTAGCCGACCTAGTAGACTGACATCCTCTGATTCGAGTGGCTGTGATATTTTCTTTACTTTATGACTAATACTACTACTTCAAATAATAATAATAATATAAATGATAATAATAACATTGATACTTCTGCTAATAAGATTAATAATAAGATGGATACTACTGCTACTACTACTACTACTAATAATAATAATAATAAGATGAATACTACTACTACTACTGCTACTACTACTAATAATAATAAGATGAATACTACTACTACTACTGCTACTACTACTACTGCTACTACTACTAATAATAATAAGATTAATACTACTACTACTACTACTACTGCTACTACTAATAATAATAAAGATGAATACTACTACTACTACTGCTACTACTACTACTGCTACTACTAATAATAATAATAAGATGAATACTACTACTACTACTACTATTTCCAAGAAGAAGAAGAAGGGTAACAACAATGTCGGCTGAATAAACAGTATAATTAATGTTTGGCTAGTTGATTTTGTTTAAAGGAATATCAACCTCGAATTATTTTTAAATTACCAAAATCTAAATATTTTGAAAGCAATTTTATTTATTTTTGAGATAATTAATGGTTTTAGTGATACAAGTCTTCTTACTAATTAAACCAGAGCCGGGTGTGAAGCGGGGAAATCTTTTCTTTCTCAATGGAATTTGCGCGGGAGTGAATATACCGAATTCAACTGAAATTGAAACTCGTCTCCCAGAACAAAAAAATCCGAGCTGTTATCAATTGCACCATCTGCTCATCCAAACTTACAAAATCTGATATTCCCAAGCGGTCAAACATCTAGTTATTGACCAGGCACGACATTGCTTAACTTGGGTGATCAAACGGTAACCAGTGTTTCAATGTGATGCGTCCGTAAGCCTGATATTATTAAGGAGTAACGATCTTAGTAATATTGTCAATAAACATATAGAAACCAAAAAGAAAAAAAATTCCTTAGAATCAGAAAGAGACAACTGAAATTTCTAGGGCACATGAGGAGGAAAGAGGGCTTGTAGAATGTAACACTCACAGTAAACGTTGAAGGAAAATGGTCAGAGGAAAACATAGACTAACCTACTTAATAAGATTTTGTGAGTGGTTAGCAGAACAAGGATTAGGAGAGATGAGAAAAAATATAGTTACAAAGAACAGGAAGTTGTGGAAAGTCAGAATCGTTTACTTCTTAAAAGGGGCAATGTAGATAGACAGAGAAGAAAAGCATGTTATCCCTCAAATACGTCAACATATAACAATGATCCTATTTACCTATTTAAATTAAACCGGTTTACTTACTAGTCGTATCTAGTCCTGGGTATGACGATAAACTACATATGGCAGCACGGCTTCTGATCTGGAGATTGGAAGTTTAGGGCAGCGTGTTCCCATGTTCAATCTGATCAGGGGTGGTAGCACCTGTTGGGATAGCAGACATGGGCAAATAGTGAATCTCCAAAAACGAAACAAAAACAAAAACTATGAAAGTATGAAAAATAGATTTTTTATATAAAAAATAACAACAATACCTTTTATAACAATATGACTAACAATGCATTTTATCTGTAGTTGAAAGCGTACAACTGCGTTCAAAACATTTATATTTTGGCATTAAATAATGTATAGATATTGATATGCCGCAAAGAAAATCAACCAACCAGCAAATCAGTTGTTTTCGTTATTAAAACACACACACACACACAAAATGACGGGGCAGCGTGTTCCCAGGTTCAACCTGATCCTAGGTAGTAGCACCTGTTCGGGTCCCAGATATGGGCAAATAGTGAACCTCCAAACAAAAGAAATCACTATGAAAGTATAAAAATACATTTTTATATAAAAAAATACCTTTTATAGCAAAATGGCCAACAATGCATTTTATCTGTAGTTGAAGCTATAAAATTGTGTTCAAAATACTTAGGTTCCCGCATAAAATAATCCAAAGAGATTGATATGCCGTTAACAAAATCAACCAACCAGCAAAACATGTAAGTTGCTCACGTTATAAAAACACAAATAATTATCAGTACTCATCTTCCAAGTTACAAATCCACTGAATTCTTCAATCTAAGAACTGCATCAATCTACAAAATCTTACATATTTGGCAAGGACCCCAATATGAAAATAATTCTTAAACTCATCAGGATTACGACAAGAAATTAGAATCCCAGTCTGTTTCATTTTTTCCTAGACTATGCCCTGCGGAATGGCAAACACAGATGTGAAGAAATGGATACTGACCATTAAAGCATTCCATCGTACATCCCGAACGAATCTCACACCAGAAGACAACGATCCTGCTTTCCCTATAAAGGCATAGCTCACCAATGAGGTGAGCTAAGCTGATGACACAGGTTTTCATAGTTTAGATAGGAATGATCTTGAATAGAAAATCACCACCCTCAACCAAATGTTCCTAGAAATCTGACTGAATATAAACCTTTCCAAAGAGAAACTATGATCTGTAATTAGAACGAATGTAGTAGTGACACATACGCTGAATTAATCAAAACGTTCGGGAGTTTGAATTATTAGATTAAAAAAACAAACACTTCAGGTACCTCGGTGTATGGATCATTTTTAACAAATTTAGTATAGGAAAAAAAAAGGAATTGGACATTGTTGAAACTTGACTAATGCATGGAATAATAATAAAACACAAAATGTACTTAAAACAAAATGTATTGAAACAAGAAAGTGTACACAATATTTACATATAGTCTTTTGTATATTCCTGGTAAGACCGTTTCTGGAGAATGTGTTGACTGAGTTGCAGTCGGCCAGAGTCTCTGGATTGAATTTCTTGATTCCTCCCTCTCTTCCCGGTACCAACCATATTTATATGGTCGGTACTCCACTATGCAAATTAGGTGGATCCTACCACAACAGACATAGAATAGACTGCGCCAGAGATTTTTTCAAATATCACCACAGATTGCTACAAAGCCAAAACATTAACCTGACAACTTGAGTCATGTTCTTAAATAGTCTTGTTCCATCCTGAGTTTCAAACAGGTGTCATGCATGATCGCAAACTGTTTCAGAAATATCAAACAGCCAGCTGTATATGACCGATTTCTGAGATCAATGGTTCAAAATCAATTCGATCGATGGAAACATTATGAACTGATGCTACATAATCACAAAATGCTGTAACAAATTTAGAAAGCCCAGGGACCTCGCGAGGTTACATTAGGGGGCCATTTGTGTGTATAGGTGAGGCAGATAATGATTAACCCTAGCCTTGAATATGTCAAGATTGTAACTGATGATTCCACATATGTTCGTGACATCTGCAGAAGTGGAAATACTGGACGATGGAAATGGTTTGCTGTAAGTGGCAGGGCATGATCTCTACCTTTAGTTCGTCCGAGCTCTTTCCATGGGACCTCTGTGGGAGAGGGGGTTGAAGGGTAAAGAATAATTCGTATAGCTGCTTATTTTATTGGAAATATTCATAGAAATATGAGTTAATTTTTCTTATTCAGTTTATTAAACAGGTTGTTAATTTTTTTTAAAACGGAAAATAACTGAGTTGAAAATAATTCACCCTAGAATTGAATATCCTAAGGAAAGAAGAAGGAAAGAAAAGAAAAAGGAAGGAAGGAAGAAAAAAAGAAAAGAGAAATGTATGACGCATGACCCAGTTGATGGTAGAATGGGTCTGCGTGTGGTCGATTGTTTATTTTTTTTAAAACAAAGGGAAGAATAAATTGGAAATAATAAAAGATGAAAGAAAGGGAAAAAGACATGATATCGACCAGATGTCGGTCAGAGGCCTCTGACCGAAGTGGAAAACCCTTATCAATTTGGAGTGAAGAAAATTTTATTTTTTCTTTTGAACAATAGAAACGAAATTTGTGATCTGAGAGAAAGTGTCTTTGGGTTGAAAGTGGACCAGTGGAACGATATACGGAATTGACCTGTTAAGACGAAAGTAGAGATATTTCGACCTAGATAATTAAGATTTTTCGGTAAAACAAAGAAGGGGGAGGGACAATTGCTTTTGGCTCACGGAGGGCGCCAGTCCTTTCTAAAGTCAAGACTAATTAGCGGCGGCTGTTTGACAAAGTCCAGGTGAAAGAAAAGCTAAAGATTGTCATTTTGCGTACGTGCAAAAGGTGCGAAATCGGATTTTGTTTTTTTTAAAACCAGCACGAGGTAACCACACCCGCCAACAAAGGGAGAGGTGTTCGGTCAATAACAATTGGTCGAATACAATCACGTGACCGCGGAAGAAGAAGGAAAACCTCGATCAATAACTGTTGGACGAGGCGGTCACGTCAGGCGGAAAAGAAGAAAAAAAAAGGTTCGATCGGGAACGATTGGTTGAGAGCGATCACATGGAGACTAAGAGAAATAGATATGCGCCGCCCCACCAAGAGCACTGTGAGAAAGTAGGGTGAAAACAATAACGATAATGGAAGTCAAAATTAATACGACTTTTGAAATTATCGATCCCACCCCGGTTTGTTGCGGCGTCAATATAAGCAGGACCCCAGTCGGCAGAAATCAGTTGGAGATGCAGCCGGAGTTGGGCTGAAACGCGGACATAATTCACTCGCCCCTTTGCGGGCAAAAAGAACCCTCAGACAGAAGGACTTCCAGCCCAAGTCGAAGACAGAAGAACTTCCAGCCCAAGTAGATGAAGAAGAAGATTGCCTGAAAACCTGAGAAGAGTTGGAGCTGAAGTTGGAGCTGAAACTGGAGCTGAAGTTGAGTTGAAGTTGGAGTTAGGTTGGGCGTGAGTGCCACCCTCGGACGACAGAAGAATCCTCGAAACAAAAATCCTTCCAGCCCAAGTTGAAGACAAGAAATCTTCCACCACCGAATTGAAGCAAGAAATCTTCCACTGAATCGAAGCAAGAAATCTTCCACTGAATCGAAGCAAGAAATCTTCCACTGGGTTTGAAACAATCTACCAGTCTAAACAGAAGAAGAAGAAATACAACTCAAGTCGGAGAGAAGAATCAAACTGCGAATGATCGATAGAAATTAGCCCCAGTGTCGAACTGAACCACACTCCGACATACATACATGATTCTAGAAAGTAGGTAATTCGACATTTTCCTAAATTGAGAACAATTTTGTTTTTATGTAACGGACTTTAAGATATAAAAGGTTGTTACCCTTTTTATCAACAATTTTGTTTGGTGTCGTGAGTTTTTATTTTATTTGTGTTTTGCCACCCCGTCGGACTCAACATATCGGCCCCGATCCCTGCTGGTCCCGTCTGTCTAAGATCTAAACACAGCGTGGGTAGACAGACCGGAGATCGGTATAGTTGCTTTTAGTGACCAGGTAATCGGGAAAGGCGAGGCTGGTGATCATCTGACCAAAGGGTTGGAGCGGCACGCTTCACCGTTGGCGCCGTAACCAAGGGATCCGACACTGGGCCAGGTGTGTAACCGTCACATTCGTTACCCACAAGAGCTCGGAGATACTTTTGAACTCTATCAAAACTGGAGAGTGAGGTCTTCACAACTTCTTCCCAATTAACAGCGACCAGGTAAATGTAGCCTATCAACAGCGGCAACAACTAAAATGGATAGCACGTGTAACTCGAAGAGAACATAATGGTAAACCGCCATACTGCCAACTAAAGAAAAAAGAAACCGCAATAAACGCCGAAAAGAGCGATAACAGCTGCTAAATTCGAGAAATCTATTTTCCTGGAAAATTGATTTAAGAGAAAGATTTTATAAATTGCCACCGACAATAGCACTGGCTGCTTGGTCAATGAAGGCTGAAGGATTCCTTATAATGAAACGGTTAATAGTTCCACAACCATTACCATGTGCCGGTCTTCATAATTGTCTGCAACGTTTTCTCTTGCCTTCGTTCAAATGACGTACGGATAAGCAGAAGAACAGCCATAATAGACGTCATTCCGGGTAAAGCCTTCCCCAGCAGTCAAATTAAATTCAATTGAAACCGAATTAAAGTCACTCCCGATGGGATCAACAAAGCACGCCAACAATTAGGCGAACGGAAACTTCAGGAGTTCAGTTAGCAAATTGCTTCGCTTGTTTCAAGTAGTTAAGTATGTGGAAACATAGCTTGAAGTTTGGATTAATTAGAGAATATATAAATTTCAATATAAATGGTTCAATAATAAAGTCTATAAATAATCTATCTATCTATCTATCTATCTATCTATCTATCTATCTGTCGTAACACACAAACATACACAAGTATATCAGTCTATTTCACTTATATAGTTATTTATTTTCTGTTGATCTCTCTTGTTAAACAACTAGATACATCATCGAAAGAAGAGGCATGGAAAGTGGGGACATATCATGTACAGATTTACACACTATGAACGTAAAGGCATATAGACAAAAGATATAGATATAGATATATAAAATCAGGTTTAATCAACATTTTGTGCTATTTTTACCTTTTCTTATGACACACACACACACACACACACACACACACACGCACACACACACACACATACACACATATATATATATATATATATATATATAATTCTCAAAATGTGTGTATGTACGTGTGTGGGTGTCTGGGATCAGATGTTGTTTATGCGTTTCTGCAGTTTTCATCCGATTTCGATGATATTTTTGTTTGATAGATAATTCTTCTTTCCCAGTTTTGAGTCCAAAGTGTTATCGATAATATCTCTCCACTATTTCCTGTCCATTATAACTCTCAGCAACGTTTCACTATTTAATATCTCTTCTTGAATATATATCGTTCATAAAACCTTTAATAAAAAGAAATAGTTTAAACTATTACAATAATATTATCTATATCTAAAATTCTCAAAAAGTGTGTGTGTGTGTGTGTGTGATCGGATGTTGTTTATATATTTCCACAGTTTTCATCGGATTTCGATAATTTTTTTGTTTGATACATAATCATTCTGTCCCAGTTTTGAGGCGAAATTGATGGAAAAAATTACAACCTTGAAGATGAAAAATCGAAATAAGTGAGTTTTTACACTTTGCGCATAAAATCAAAGGCAAAATGTAATTTACGCATAACCTTCCAATCCTAGCTCATGCCTTGTGGGCGTGATTCACACCTCCACATGTTGCACATCAGCTGCTGCTGACTTTGATAATTAGCGCGTGCGGCAACGTGTGTACGTGTGGCCCTGCAACACGCGCTGTGATACGCGATGTGTCACGGGCTGATGCATCCGCATAAGCATGACTTGCCGAACTCGACAACTGTTCGAGTTGCCTATTGGCTGCACGAAGCCCCTTTATACGTCCAATCAAATGTCGCCGTGTCTACGCAGTCGTATGCTCATTGCTACTGCTTAATTCCGCAAATCCGCTTCTATACTTCCAGGCTTGCTTACATATTCCCCTATCTTGGCCAAGAATGCAATCTCTGTCAAGTGAGGTTACCTTTTTCCTTTCAAAACTTCTACTGCTAAAATTTTAAGGCGTTGATTTCATTGTCGTTTACAACCTTTCCTAATTTAATTTTTTTCCCATTGTTTTGTCACTTTTTGCATTGTATTCACCGGAGTAATAAGTAAGCTTGATTTTTATTACTCAGCATTTATTTTTCCAACATTTCCTAAAGTTATTCGAACTTAGTGATCACTGCAGCTTTTCAGCATTCCATTTGACAATTCATACGTGTCTAAGGCATACCACCAAAGAAAAGAACTTGCCTAGGTCGCAAACCCGCTGCCGCCAGGTTCGCCATGCGAATAAAACATGTCTTTGGAACGTTCAGTTCACCTGTCTCAACATTCCTCAATCAGAGCCACTGAGTCCGAAGATCAAAGTAGCCATCGGTTTTTTCAGAAGCGCATACGTGAACTCTTCTCTCCGCGAGTCGGAAAATGATGATCAAAGAACTCAACGGCCGAGGAGAAACGCCTCTTCAACGCCTCTTCAACTGCTGTTGTGTGTGAGGCTGAAACCAGATTGAGAACGACAAAATAGCCCTTTTCATTCAAATTGTTAAACCCTAATCTGGGAATGTGCCTTAGTTGAATCCAATTGTTGCTACGAATACTGATTTTCGGGTTGGCTGATTTAAACTTAAACTTCTCTAATTCAACGGCAAAATATCCCATTAATGAAAGACCCGGTAGAAGAAGCGTTGTATTGCTAGTATATATATATATATATATATATATATATATATATATATATATATATATATATATTATCTCAACATATTCGACTTTGAATTCGGTATGGAGGACTTTTTTATTAAAACCGTTTTAGTTGTCTTTCTTTTAAATTTCTGTTTGTATGTATGTAAATATATATATATATATATATATATATATATATATATATATATATATATATATATATATATACAGCTTTCAAATGTTTGAAACTGTCCCTAGAATTATCATGGGATTGTCATGCCAGAAGAGTGAAACATTTTCATTCAAAAATTTTTAAAAATCATTGAAATAAGAAGTGAATCAATTATCAAACTTATACTTTGAGAAACTTTTTCAATGAATGCCAAAACTCTGTGCTGCAGTAATCAAGGCTAAACGAATTTTGACAAGTGAAAAATTTAATCATAAAATGCATATTTTTTTCTTTTTGTCATAACAAAATTTCTAATAAAAATCATGTCTCACGTTTTTTAACCATGTCTAATAATATTCCCTTATTTAAAGTACAAGACAACTAGCATAATATGATAAAGAAAAATGAAACTAAAGTTTTCTGTGCTAGATCATTGTCCTTATTAAACAATTCCTTCTTTGTCATTTTTTCTAGATGTTTAGTTTTGATAGCCTATCGTAACTCTCTCAGTAATCTGGCATATTATTCTCCATTTATAATATGGCTCTTTGATGATAGTCAATATACATTTTTGCTTCACAAAAACCTGAGATCATCAACTTCCTTTGCTGTGGCTTTCTTTCGAACAGGTGAGTAAGGAAGTTTCCACTGGATAGATTACCTCTGGTTCAAACACTGATCCAGGGGTTAGGGAATGTCCAATGAAAGCAGCTTTATCTGCGTTACAAAATCAAATTTTCCCGTGATGTGATCAGATTGGTTAACTTTTGTCCAAGTGTCGGTAAAAGTGGCATACATCGAGCAGAAACCAACGTTATACCAATTTTCTTTTAAGGAATATTCGCAACTCTCTCACGGGGTATGCCAATAGCATTGGCTATATGTTTCATAGGCATTAGCCCGTAATCCATCACCATGTGGTGAAAGCCATCAATGTTTTCCTGAGGGGGTGGATTGCAGGACGTCTATAACTTGGGCTACCATCTAGTTTCACCTTCTAAATTCACCCGTCCAATTTTGTACTGTTGATAAAACTGAAATTTCAAATAATAATCTAGCAAACATGTCAGCATGAATGTTCTTGGAGGCTTTTTCTGTACGTGCTTCATAACACCAAAATGCAATTGTTTTTTTTTCATCTTTAAAAGAAGTTTCTACTAGTTAAAATTTGAACGGCCAGTTTATCTGAAAAGAAACAATAGTTATTAACAACAAAAGTTGTAATTAAAGTAGTCAATATTTCACAGCTCAAGCATCACTCCTTCTTAGTCAGCGTATCAAAATTTGGGACCACACTCAGGAAAACATTTTTGAGAAGAATCCAAATTTGAACACAGTTTTATTTCCTATCTTTGTACTAAAGAAATTCGAGATATATGATTGGATATTATTATATACATTTTGTGTTTTCTCGATATA
>CAHIKZ030001502.1:1682500-1697500 GCA_903632075.3 Acanthosepion pharaonis | reverse complement strand
ATATGGTAAGAGAACAAAAGAAGAGTAATCAAGTGGACAGTAGATAGAGATTAGCGTTCCATTTACATTTTTGAAGGTTAAAGTTGATTGGGAAGCATGGAACCGATACTGGGTGTTCCGCAAGCGAGAAGTGCGAGTAAAGAAAATGTTAGCATAGAACTTACAGCTACATCTAACCAACTAAACTGTACTTTGGTGAAACCTTGTCGCTTATCTAGACACCACAGCGAAAAGCTCATAATAATTTTTTTGACAATTCGCGTAACTGAATGAAGTAAAATTTGTATTATGAATACATTCGATATCAGTGGTAGGATACGTGAAATCAAAAGAAATAAGAAATAAATAGACTTATTAGAGAAAAACTCTTTGTAAATTTGAATTCGCCACATCAAAATTAGTAAAAAAAAAAAAAAAACAAAAAAAAAAAAAAAAAAACACATATCCACATGCTTGTCTAAGAGTTATGTTTTTGTAAACAAGTTTTATTAGATCCAAAAGATGGGCTTTATATTTGGCGCATAAGGTGCTCGCGTAGATTAAATTAGTGGTTCAGTTCGAAATTCTCTGAAAGATAGCTTGATCGAAATGCCAGAACGGAATAAAGACTAAAACGTTGTGACAATATCTAAAAAGATGAGGACAATAATCCTAATATAGGTAATGTGTGTAATAATAATTCCTCCATCCAGAAATTCGGAAAGAAATTAGTAATAAAATAATCATAATCATTAAAGCTATTCATATAACAACTAGGTTAGAATAAATATCAACCCCAATGTAGTCAAATAATATCATTAGTAAAGTTGTTTAATTTAAATATAAAAAGATGGAAAGATCACAAACAGATGAGAAATAAATATATTTTACAGCGTAATTTTAGAATAGAAATCGCAATGACAAGTTTAATTGTAAAAATCTTATACGGAAACCGTAAATCAACCATATTGGCGCTTTCCTTACAGATATAACGAAGGCTTCTGATTGGTCGTTTTGGCCGCGAATAGCCAATTGCTTGGGTCGATTTAGAATGTATGCGTGGGCGATTTATCATTTACCTGTCCAAATATAAAGACTGCGATTCCTAAAGCAACATTGTTTTGAGATGATGCCAATCATATCAACTATATTGGATGTTTGCCACCGCTGAGTTCTTAAATGCAGTTTTTTTGTGTGTGTTTTTTTAACAAGTGGATTACCTTTGTGATAGTTTTCCAGTTTTAATCTACGGATTGAGTTGAAAGGAGAAAAGGTAAAGGAAGGGTCGATGAATTCGTATTCACCAGATTACGATTCGAGGGTTTACACTCTTTTTTTTTTATATTTACTGAACAGGCGGGACCCTGAAAAAATGGTAGGGAAATAAACAGTGTATGAAAATGGAAAGAAAAAAGATAACCGACTAGAAACTCAAAAAATAGCAGAACTAATAAAAAAAAACTTTGTTAAATAATCAAAAAAAAAAAAAAGACGCAACTAAAAAGCAAGAGGGAGATGTGTGCAGAAATTTGCAAGTATTGTTTGCGACTCTGAATGAAAAATCGATGAAGCGAGTTCGAATTGCTGTCCGATAGCCGAGTAATAAAAGCGAAATATGTTGCATTCACTTTTACAATGATCTTAAGAGTATGAATCTATCACATACCGAACAATCTATGGATTAAACAGCAGGGCGGGCTACTCTCTATCGTTGGTTGGCAACCAATCGAAGAGAAGAACATGTCTAAACTCAAAACAGTGTGTATCCCTGATGAGGTTCCTACGATAAAGCCAGGGGATATTTAAAAAGTTTGCAGTTAACTTAGGCGTTGTGAGTTCTAGAATGTGATAATATCTGAGTTCAAAGTCTTAATTAGGTAAGTAGAAAGAGAAAACAGGAAAATCCCGAAAATAATTTCATAGAAAGTAATGAAAATTTGTATGTATGTTTGTATGTATATATATATATATATATATATATATATATATTGTGTATATTTAGGCAGCAATTTTTCATTAATACATGTTTCATTAAATAATATAGACAAGTTTTGTCTATTTATTTTAAGTAAGTTCCTTTCATATTGTCTGATAAGCTTAATCACATTATCGTTGAAAGACGAAAGGAAAACATCATATTGATACATGTTTAAATCCAATCTAATCTTTCGGCTTACATAAGCCATTATCAAAGATGACAATTTCAATAAATCAAACACACGGACGAAACAAAAATGATAGTCCGCCCTTGCTGCATATATCCGAGACGCGAAAGCGAAAATCGCGTCGCAGCTCGTGACGTCACACAAGACCACGCGTGAGTAAAAACCGAGAAGTATTAAGTATAGGTAGCCGTTGGTATAAACCAATAGCGTCTGTTATAAATTATAGGCATTTAAGGATATTTGCGGAGATTTCATAGTTTATTTTGTTCATTTTTAGGCATTTAAAACAACATGTCTGGCCGCGTACTCAATTCCGGAAAATCCTTGTTGACAACACAACTATACTTAAACAAGAAAACAATAAACAAAAATTAAAAATTCTTGAAGCTTTATACATAAAACAGTTGAAACCAAATCTGAACAAAATAAACTATGAAATCTCCACAAATATCCTTAACTGCAGGAAACGGCTGCGAAATCTCCTTTCGAAGCACAGCAAAGCAAACTACACTCAACCCTTGCAAATTTTACGCGGATAAAACCAAGTTGAAACAGACGTGTCCCTTGAAAAAAAAATACATACGAAGGCAACAAACGTACAAGTAAAAGGAAATGATCCACCCACTGAAGTTTCCGTAATGATGAGCTGAAAAGATCAAAATCTCCTTTTTCCATATTTGGCCGTCTTGTGAATTCACTATTGTTTAAGTGTTAAATTAACTCAAACCGCCTTCTTTTATGTGCCGTATCCAGACAGGACGTAGGTGATCATGGCTCCTACTTTCTCTTATTCCTTTTAATTCTCAATATGTTTTGTCTTTATGCTACTTCTTCCAGATCTTGTTCTGTCATTGTTGAAACTTGACTAATGCATGGAATAATAATGCAACACAAAATGTACTCAGAACAAAATGTATTGAAACAAGAAAGTGTACACAATATTTACATATAGTCTTTTGTATATTCCTGGTAAGACCGTTCCTGGAGAATGTGTTGACTGAGTCGCAGTCGGGCAGATTCTCTGCTTGAATCTCTTGATTCCTCCCTCTCTTCCCGGTACCAAACATATTTATATGGTCGGTACTCCACTATGCAAATTAGGTGGATCCTACTACAGTCATCCACTTGCATAAGACCACTATGTCACTCATTGCTTTCCCTTGTCTCTCTCTTCCCTTCCATCCACCCTGCCAGTATCAGATTTTTAAAGCCTTCCTTTCTCATTACAGGTCCCAGAAATTTTATCTGTCTCTTCCTAATGTTAAATAAGTTTCCACTTTGTGTTTATCATCTCCAAAATCTCATTCCTGCTCACATTTTCTTCCCAGGGCATTCTTAGCATCCTTCTGTAGAAACATGCATTTCTTGCCCCGTGTCTCTTCTTCACCTTTGGAGAGACCGTCCACCATTCGCTGCTGTACAGGAGGACAGATATCGCGTAGCAGTTCGGTACTCTTTTCTTCGTTACAATAGAAATATTTCTGTTTCGTAATACTCTCCCTAGCTTTTAGAATGCGTTTTGGCCATCCAAATACATCTTCGGATCTCAGCGTTACACTTAGCGTCCCCTGTCAGAACACTTCCCAGATATTTAAATTTCCGCACCTGGTTGATTTTACTGTCCCCGATCTGTAAATCGTATTTCAGTCTCATCCTTTCTTATTGATTACTATGCATTCTCTCTTCTTGTAGTTTATACTTAGTCCTTTCTTCTCGCTCTCCTTCGCTACCTTCTGTAGGAGATTTTAAAATTTTCTTTTTGTATCTACTATCAGCACTGTGTTATTTGCGTATCTCATATTGTTAAGATTGGGACGCCAATGATGAATCCTGGTAGGATTTCCAGTCCTCTCAGAACTGCCTCGCTGTATAAGTTGAATAAGTCCGGTGAGAAGACGCATCCTTGGCTTACGACCCTTTCTATTCTTGTATATCTGCTGAACTCATTCTCTCTCCGCAAGCAGACCTTTTGCTGCCAATATAAGTTCTTGATCATTCTAATATCTTTCGCAAATACAGTAACGTTCCTGAACAGTTCCAACAGATCTTTGAGGCGTACTTTGCCAAATGCCTTTGCGTAGACTATAAAACACAGATGCACTCCTTTTGTTGTATTCCCTTTCCCTTGAAACTGAATGTCTAAGTTTTCTTAATGTAGAATCTAAAGCATGGTCGTACAAATTTAAATGACTTGAAAAACCTAAGGAGAATTCACGTATTTTGCCTGAAAAATTTATTTCCAATGTAAATTCAATATTGACTGAAATAACACAAATTCTGTTTTCGTAAAAGTTAAAAAGATAATATCTATTCATTCAGTATTTAAAACTAATGGCATTAAAATGTGTTAACTCTGATGACGAAACTCGAGAAAAGTCTGGCTTTTATTTGCTAAAATATAAAATATATTCAGCATTAAGTAACTGAATTAAAAAAAAAATCTGTTCTCGTAAAAGAAAAAAATATGAATAATAATATCTATTAATATTCATTATTTAAAACTGCAGTAACAAAAATTGTTTTCGTAAAAGAAAAAGAAATATTAATATCTATTCGCATTCATTATTTAAAACTGAAGTTACTAAAATGTGTTAACTTTTAAAAATTAAGACGAGAGAAATTTATACGAATTATTTTAAATGAAAATTCACTGTAAAGTGGTCTGAAAAAAAATATTCCGTTATCTATAGATTTATTGATAAATTCAGCCGTCGTTTATAAAATGTAAGTAAAAAGTTCTATACTCAAGTATAGATTTGACGCTACCTTGGATTTAGTGACAAAAAAAGGAAAACAGATATATCTATGCTTAAGTGGCTAGATACTGTAGAATTTTTCAGAGAGGAAAAATAATTTACATTTATATCGGTTTAGATTTTGACATGACAGATATTGAAAATGAAAATGTTTTTGAAACAAACTATCGCTTTGATACTTTAAATACCTTTTTTGATGCAATATATCGTCTTGGGCTGAATTCTAATTTCTGGAATTATGAGCCCGACCAGCAGATGTGTGATTCTGGAGATTTGTTGAAAATTCCGGAATTTCAGACTCTCTCTGTAATAATACATTGAGAGATACTACTGTATCTGATGATAGTATATATTTTCTTGAAACTGATAAATATCAAGTGACATTACAAATGAAAATTCTAGAATTTCAGACTCTCTTTTAATAATACATTGAGAAATACTATTGTATCTGATGATAGTAGATATTTTCTTGAAACTGATAAATATCAAGTGACGTTACAAATGAAAATACTGGAATTTCAAACTCTCTCTGTAATAATATATTGAGAGATACTACTGTATCTGATGATAGTATATATTTTCTTGAAACTGAGAAAATATCAAGTGACGTTACAAATGAAAATTCTGGAGTTTCAGAGTCTCTCAGGGAGGCACTAATATATTTGATAATAATGTATATTTGCAAGACAATGAGAAAATATCAAGTGATTTCCTTGCGAATGAAAATTTTAAAACTTCAGACTCTTTTCATGCTAATACATTGACTGGTGGTATTATCTCTAACAATTATGGCGACTCTTACGGAACTGTTATGTCTAGTAAAATGACAATTACAAAATTTCAAACTCTTTCTGTGACTCTAATACGTGGGGTAATGTCATATCCATTGACAGATATTTAATTGAGAGTGAGAAAACATCAAATGAATTAAATGAAGAAAACCCCGTTAGTGACTACGAGAAAGAAAAGCTTGTACAGTTTTAAAAATTCTACAGAGAATTTTTATTGTATAAAATTGTCTTGAGAGGAAGCAAAAAAAAAACACCTCTGTCTCTGGAAACCATTCTGTATCCCTTGATGTACAAACCGGAGTTCCAAAAACTTAAAGCAACAGAATCTGTATGCTGAAGTATTTAACAAGTAAGAAGTCAATCTGAGGACGAAACAACTTCCGAAATATGACCTGTCTATAACTGTTTGCTTTCGATTAAAGAATTCGTTCACTAAATAAAGCAGCCTCGGTGAAGTAATGGCTAGCGGCTGGGATTGAGGAATCGGAGAGCCGAGGTTGGAATTCCAGTCGAATCCATTACATTCACTTACGTGCTAATACCCTTGGGAAAGGTTTGAATCCTCTTCTTCTACTCCTCCCCCAGATATAACTAAATAGCAAGACAGACCGTGTTCTATAGCCTTGGATGGCAATTGGTCTATAAACAGAAATTAAGGAAAACCTACTGCGGGAAAAAAAAATCTGCCTCGTCTGTCGTGTATCGAAAGATACATGATCACCTAAGTGTGTATCACGCATGACACATAACCGACTGACTAATCCTAGCGTAAACCACATAGATAACCTTTTGTGATACTTGCTGGTTCTGGTTCTTGTGTAAGTCTTTGTCAGCTTCTGTGTAAAGTTCTGAAGCTCATTACTGGTGTTGACAATGCATTCTCCCCAACATAAGAACTCTCCTGGATACAGTAATGAAAGTGCTTGGATATTCAAGGAGCTTGTAGCTCTAAGTCAGAATCCTAACCAACCTTCTGAATCCAACACCATGACTCTGGGGTGCTCCCTAATAGTCAAACGGAAAAGAAGATATTCTCTAAATTATTCTTATATCTTTTGGTAAAAACTGTTTAAATAATCATTAAAAAAAACTATTTTAGTGCACCTGGTTTAAGTTAAAGAAAAAGGCGTCGTAAACAATTGATTCTGCCTAAAATTTAAAACATGATTTTTTTTTCATATTCGTTACCACTAAACGTAACGAACTTACAGCTTTAAAACTACATGCGCATTCCTTTCTACATAATATGATTTAGATAAAGTAGGATACACAATAAATTATTTATTCCGTTCATTTCCAAACGGAAGATATAAAATCTACATCACTTGTTGAACAATTGTGGCATGCGCGGGCTTCCTTACATTGTCGGATTCAGCAGGAGCAGCAAGCAAATAATCAGCAGGGTACAACGGGAAGTCTTGCGGTCGGGTGGGGGGGGTTATAAAATCCTTGACTGAGCCCTATCCAGCTCTTTTAAATTTCTTTTCAGTTGCCTCTACATTCGGTCAGCTGTCTCTCTCTTTTACGTTTTTTTTTTTTTTATTATTTCATCGGACTCTATCTCGGCCAGCTCTCTTTTCCACTTTCAAATTTTCAGCCATCAAGGTGGGCTAAACGCAACCCTTGCTGCAGAAGTCGGTTTTGACAGCTTGACGTTAGCTTTCTCATTTCTCCCACAGGAACCGGCGGAAAAATCTCTCTTCGAAGCACACCAAAGGAAACTACACTCAATCCTTGCTGCAAAAGACCAGGCCTCTCTTAGCATTTTCGCACTTGGATTTCTCGTTTCTCCAATAGGAATTAACAGAGAAATCTCTCTCAACAAAATACAATTGCTTAATTCTCTGGAACATTGTTAACTGGAAAACTCTTTTCCCCAGTAAATTACTACTATATTTTACTCCTTGTTCAAGCAAAGAAAAAAAATACTGTTTCAACGGTCTTTTTAAAGTTTTTGTTTTATTTTATTGTTTATTCCACTCACACTGCAGAGCACAAGCACCCATGCGACCTGCGAAAATCCCAAGACATTACTCACTTAAGAAAATCCTAAAAATCCTTCATTCATTTTGCTTCCAATAACATAATTGATTATAATATAAAGCTGCTCATACACTGCACCATCAGTAGTTTCATCTGCCTTTACTGAAGTAAATGAAGTATTTTAAACTTCAGTTTGAATTACATCAGATACTACCTTATCAACTGCAGATATAATGGCATTCTTTATCATACTAGAAACTCCTGAAAATTGTATTGTTCTTTTTTGTTTATTTTTTGTATAAATCTTGATACAAAGACGCTATATATTTCAGTAAAGCAATAACTCTCGATGATTACCTTCGTTCAAGCAATCTTTTCCATCGTTATGGCCACGCAATGATAGTTCTTGTTTACAAAGATATATTAACGCATTTACTGTTTGAAATATGTTCTGTCTTCATCAACTAGTGTTTGTTTTTATGCCGTTCCCATTCAAGCTTTACAGATTCATTAATAGCAGTTACAATGTCACATAAACCAAATTTTTTTAAACATTTCTAATTATTTAAATAGCTCGTAGATTTATAATGAACTTTGCTGTCGGTCAAAATAAATTTTATAATTGCTATAACCCCCATCTGCCCACGATTGACCAGATTTGTGCTGAAAGAGCAAACAAGGCGAAAAAGAATTTTTTTTTCTTCTCATACACTTGCACACAACCAATCAATCTCTTGATAAGGTCTATATTGAAAGGAACGTGTGTCGACTTTAGTTTTCAGCAAAGAAGTCGGTTTGGCTAATGTAATAATTTCTCTGTTTTTCGCAATGTTCCTCTTGCCAACTGAATTTCCTTTAAGATCTAACATTATAACATTGTCTATTATTGGGAAATTATGTTTTATCAATCGTTTAGATGTCTTTTTAACAAGAATGGTCATAAGAATGCACAGACTTTTAAAATAATTCTATTTTGAGGACATGAGCAATTAATTGAACATTTAGGGAATGGTTAGGTACATTGCTCAAAGTGTCAATGAAATTGACATATATATTGATATTTTATAACAAGAGGCATTTAGAATGAAGAAAAAAAACACTTAATTGAAAGAAATATGTCCAAAAGAATTTTTACATTTTAACTTCTTTGGACTTTAATTTCAGTGAAGCTTCAAATAAAATAATAAAAGTTACAATGTATTGATCAGTTAAACACTCAGAGAAGCAGAAAAGTTGCGTATCCGTTAGCAAAAAATGTTTTCAATAAAAATGTTTACTGACCATTTCTGAGAAAAATAAAATTTATCAAGAAAACTCTTCTTAAAATGATTGGTTATGATTTTTATATCCTTGATTGAAACATCGCATTAGATAGATAATATTTTGGCAACTGATTATAGTATATCATCTCACATGTTTCTGCATTAAATATTTACTTAAAACAGTTTTACTCTTTTTGGTAAAGGAATGAAAGTAGAAGTGAAATGTACTAGCCATATATTTTTTAAATAACGCATGTATCTACCTCGCGTGTGTGCTTGTATATATGTCTATGCTTTAGTGAGTTTATGTATCTCTGTATCTGTGATATTTTAGTTTAATTTATAGTACGTTTATAATCAGTACTGCTGACTGATATCGTATTCCCTAAACATTACCCCAGTCACACTCCTCACCACAATCCTGCAGTTGACGTATTAACGATGCAACTTTCTTTGCTTTTTTAATTCGAGCTAAATTTTCTCTTTTTTTAATTGATACATTCCGCTAAATTGTACAGAATAATTTAACTCAAATGGAATTTGAAAACTATAAGTTGAAATTAAAAAAGTGTTCTTTGCAAAAAGACCATACAAAGCATTGGAGATTGTTTTAAATGATTATTTATAAAATTAAAGCAAGAAATACATTAACTTTTACTTAATTATCCAGATTGACAGGGCTCAGTTCTACGCAGCGAGATAAGTCACTTTCATTTTATTTCATTCATTTTTTTTTACCTACTTTATATTTTGTTTTTCATTCTTCTTCTTTATTATGAACAATATCAACGAATTGTATTAAGGTCAATATTTTGACGCACGGAATTAAAACAATTTTTTTTTTGATCCAGCTGGAGACAAGAATGAAAAAACGCACTACGAAATATTTTTGTTCATTTGAAATAGACATGCATGAATGTTGATTAAATCGGGCTGAGCTCAAGAAGCCCGAACCACGGAGTCGCCACAGACACACAGAGACACACAGACACACACACACACACACACACACACACACACACACACACACACACATATATATATATATATATTTATATATATATACAATGAAATGAGAACGAATCAAAAAATTCGCTTGAGGATGAAATGGAACACTTTAGTCCCATAGATTAAATAAAGAATTTTTCGCTTGAGGATGAAATAGAACTAATGACTTTAATTTAATTACAAAATTAAATTCAGGGGCTTTAGCTTCCATTTTTGAAACATGGTTAGAACTGTGTAGCGGAAAAACATTTTAAATCAATTAATTTATATATATATATATATATATATATATATATATATATATATATATATGTACGTTTTCAACATCAAGTCGAGCCATGATTTCATTGTTGGGTATTTCACTTTTTTTCGGGTTTGGATTGCCTCCAATGTTGACCCAACACTACATTCACTAGGAAGGTAGGGAGTAATGAGTAGGTTAATGCATTTTGTTAGCTGAAACACAGGTGTTGGGGTTTGCGACACGACAGGACAGAGAGGATAGTATGATATTGTGACGGCACTATAAAACAAATAAATTTAACTATCCTCTCCGTCCTGTCGTGTCGCAAAATCCAGCAGACGAACACATTTTATGTTTTCTAGTGTGCACAGACCGGTTAAACTTATTGCTAACTGTTTGCATATATATATATATATATATATATATATATATATATATATATATATATATATATATATATATAAGGCTGTATGTGGATGACTTACTCTCGTTCGCCGATTAAGCACTATGGGGAAAGGGAATTTTTAAAACAATAGCTGCTCCTGCTTCTAACGCATCGCTCTTCATATATGAATTGAGCGCGCTGGCTTCTGATTTGTCGTTTATAAAGGGTGTTCCAATAACTTGGACCGAATTTAAATGTCAATTATTTTTAAGCGTCTAAGGATTTTTATTCTTTTTCTTTCAGATTTGGGCGATATTATTTTTCACGCGTAATTGCCATGACTTAAATAAGAGGATTCAATTGAGAAAAAAAATTCAACAATAACACTAATTTATTTACTGATCCGTCTTGATAAAAACACTTCTATGGAATCCGTCTTAATGAAAAACTATATATATATATATATATATATATATATATATATATATATATATATATATACTAACAAATGTAAGTGAATGCAAGGATAAAAAAGCGTTCTTAATGATGTGTTTCTTTCCGTGTGTAATATCTTCTCACAAATAATGATCTGTCTATATTTCGGAGATGAGGTATTATGTACACTATTTACATTATTAGGACTATATTTATTACAACGTTTCGGCCGTTGTATCCTCCGGCCTTCTTCTGGAGTGAAAATGGAGATCACCGCCTTCTGTTTGATCAGGTTGAAACCATAGACAAAGAACACCGTTGGAAAATTCGTAAACTTAAGGAATCAGCACATATGCCAGGCCACAAAAATCTCCTGAGCCGATCAAGCATAGAAATGAATGCAATATGGGAACCAGTAGTAAGGAGTGTCAGAGAAAAGCGATAATAACCAAAAACAATGCAAACGTGGAATGATAACAGAAAAAATTGCAACATGAGCACTGGTAAAAATAGTTGCTGAAGACATTAGGTTTATAATACGCAGAAATTCATACATTCATACACAGATGTCCTCAAGAACACATGACACAGTGGATAAAGGCGTTAGTTAGAACCAGTGACAGGATCCAAAAAGTGTGAGTTCAATACCCGGTTAAAGCAGTGGAGAAATTGGAGATGGAAATTAACTGGAGATAACTGATAACTGATATCCATTAAACATGGCACGTGGAACTAGAACAGTCTATCCCAGTGAGCGAAATAAAGGGTTCAGTTCGGCATTCCAACCACCTGAAGAAGGCCGGAGCGTACAACGGTCGAAAGTTTGTAATAAATATGGCGACAAAGTTGAGGACAATAGTCCGAATAATGTAAATAATGATCTTATACTGTTATATATAAGATTGAGAAATATACGGTACGAAATTCAGCTTGAAACTCGTTACACTTTATTTGAAATCGTTAAAGGTTCTCAGCATTTAAAATTGAAATTTTGACGCGCGAGGTGTCGAGATTTTCAATGTCACCCGGATCATTCATTTTTTTTATCGCCTTTTTTTTTTTCATTTTTACACTTAATGTTATCCTAGACTGGAACAGTTTAAGATTGTAGTGGTCGGAAGAAGCACTCTTTTGGGGAGTCGGTTCCACAGGGTAAGGTTTAGAGAGAACAAGCTGTTCGAGTAGAACATACTTCTCACTTGTGGAATACGAAGACAATAAGTGAGCTTTCCCTCAGCGCAGCAGTTTTTAGTTTTCACTGCTAGAGTTGATGGAACTATGGAATGTAACTCGTCTGGACATGGAAATGTTGACAAAGTAACGAGAGGCTTGCAAAGTTTTACACGTGGGAAAAGGGTTGTAGTGTGGAAAATATACATTTTTCATTCACGGTTCTTTTTAGACACGGTTGAGCTCTATTCAAGACATGGAAAGTCTAGGCTGCATCAGCCCTGATACTGGAGCAGTATAGGGTAGCTTTAGCGCTGGATCGTATTTAATTCACTTGAATTCTTGGTCGGGAGAGTAAGTACCAATAGGCGCTCTAGGCATGGCTCCTCTTTGAGAGAACGCACATTTATTGGGATAGACGAAACTGTTTCTTTCTTTTTAAATTAATATTTATCTTAAGAAAACAAAGTTTCCATTACCAGCGTTAATGGATTTGCATAATGGAAAGATACACATTTTCGGCTTGCGTACAAATACATTAAGAATAGGAAACGGATAAAATCACAGGAAATAATGAAATTCTTCTACTTGGGAACAATTATTCTCAACAGCGAAATATTCGTATTCTTCTTTATTTGACTGTCAGAAGGAAGATTTAGACTGAATATTATACAAATAGAATCTGGAAATTTTTTTTTTCGATATATATATATATATATATATATATATATACAGAGAGAGAGAGAAATATTTTTAAATCCTTTATGTTTCTACAGAATACAGAAAGCAGTATATATTTCTTCTTTTTTTTTTATTTACGAGCCGAGAAATGGACACATCACTATTGTTTCCAGATTTCCCTAAACTTATGAGCTTAAAATCACATATATACATATATAGAGTAAATTCTCTCTCTCTCTCTCTCTCTCTCTCTCTCTCTCTCTATCTATCTATCTGGGGTTTATGGCTATATTGGTTTATTTCTGTCTCGGTCTCTGTTTCTGTCTCTGTCTCTCTCTCTCTCTCTGGGGTTTATGGCTATATTGGTTTATCTCTGTCTCTCTCTCTCTATCTATCTATCTGGGGCTTATGGCTATATTGGTTTATCTCTGTCTCTGTCTCTCTCTCTCTCTCTCTATCTATCTATCTATCTGGGGTTTATGGCTATATTGGTTTATCTCTGTCTCTCTCTCTCTCTCTATCTATCTATCTATCTATCTGGGGTTTATGGTTATATTGGTTTATCTCTCTCTCTCTCTATCTATCTGGGGTTTATGGCTATATTGGTTTATCTCTGTCTGTCTCTCTCTCTCTCTCTCTCTATCTATCTATCTATCTCTCTATCTATCTGGGGTTTATAGCTATATTGGTTTAAAATACCGGTTCCCGTAGGGTCACCGAAGTTAAGCAACGTCGAGCCTGGTTAGCAGCTAGATGAATGACCACTTGGGAATACCGGTTGCTGTAAGGTTGTATGTGCGGGCGAGGTAATGGGTAATGGCACGGGGTGTTAATCAGAGAGCCGAATTTCTATTCCAGCTGGGTTTCTTATATTTCCATAGACGCAAATATCCTTCGTAAAGGTATGAACCTACATTTTCTCCTCCCGGCTATGAGTTAATTAGTAAGTCTTGTATCACTAAAACTATTATTATTATCACCCTAAAAAAAAAAAATTTACAATCTAAAAATATTTTCTGGTTTTAAATAACCTGCAAAGGGTTGATAACCCATAAAAAATACCAATCGTAAAATGGTCCGTTCTTTCCTAGCTTTATCGCCTAAGTAAGTCAGAAACATTTTACGAACAAAGAACAACAAATATATTGCGATAAACTCTTCAAATGACACTATTCGTTATTTTTATATTACTTGCCCTTCAATCATTGCAAATAAACGACGAATACGTAGGGGCATGCGTCTTTATACAATTTGATTATAACCGCCTATACACAAATACGTGTGGGAAATCCTATGTTTTGGGCACGCAACGAAATCCTATGTTTTGTGTGCGCGAAGAAATCGCACATTGTATTGAAACTCCCACAAAGCCGAGATGAAAGGTGACAATAGCTGTATCACCGGAATTCATTGCCTCACTGCATTCTGGCTTGGCTGTCAGTTGTGACTAGTGATTTTCTTTTGGTCGCCTCTGGGAAAGTGATGATCAGGAAAAGTAGATTGAATTTGTCGCTATAAATGTGCGTTATAATAGATTTAGCCGCGGGCATTGATTCGATACGATGAATACGATAAATTAATTTAGGTCGATATGAATTGTACTCGGTTTATCCGTGAATATTTACCTATCTATTTCTATATTAAGATATATATATATATATATATATATATATATATATATATATATATATATATATATATATATATATATAAAAAGCGTAGGTATGCAGAAAATAGAAAAGAACACGTTGGGTGCATAATCCGGGGATCCTTAGGATTTTTGTTTTTATTTTTAAGAAGACAGTGCTCCATACAGAAGTAGAGCTTATATTATAATAATTTTTAAACAAAAATATTATTATAATATATATATACATATATATATATATATATGTGTGTGTGTGTGTGTGTGTGTATTTAGGCAGCAATTCTTATTTCATGCACATTTCATTGAATACGAAAGACAAGGTGCTTTTATTTAGTTTTTTATACAATTTCTCATGAGATCTAATATTATCATTTTTTTTTCTTTTCGGATGATAAATTATATAAAAACTGTCCGAATAAACTTTGAACATGGACACAATATCTTGACATGTGTTTCAAAAAATGAAAACATTTTATAAAACATACAATAAACT
>CAHIKZ030001502.1:1662500-1680000 GCA_903632075.3 Acanthosepion pharaonis | reverse complement strand
GAATCCAACCTGTAAAGTCTGTCTTCCGCAAATAAAAACTAGTGAAGAAAAAACTGTCTCTTCGTTAATACCATGTATGCAGGAGCGTCGGGATCTAGAAACAACACGTGTCGCAATAGGTATTCAATGTTGCTTTAGCGCCAAGAGTGAGCTTCGCAAGCGAACATTTGGCATTCTTTCGAACATTTCTCAAGTGATATGTTCTCTAGATAACCTGATTTAGACAGTTCTAGAATTTCAGACCTGGATATGACCTAACTCTGTATATTTGACAAGTTGTCATCGTTTGAAATATCAAAAAAAAATCTTTCACATGTTTAAGTATTTATTCGAGGACGTTCATTTCTGGATATTACATTTTCCTTTGTTAGCAAAGAATTTGTCATAATTCGCAAATAACATTATGAATTACAAACAGATAAAAACTGACACTAATTTTAAAAACTGAGTTCGAGATTTTCATTCGATGCTGCATCTGAAAAATTCGTATGCTCCATTTATTAAATGATTAGTGAATTGAGATAAAAAAAAAATGGATCCTTTACGACAATCGTAATCGATCGGCCCAATGGCTTGATCATGACGAAAGACCAAAATATTTAAAAAAAAAACAAAATTGTGTTAACAGAAGATAATAATGACTGTCTACATGTCCAACAATGGCGTTATCCATTACAGATTTCTGGGAGCTAAACAGGCCATTATTGCTGGAGCTTACTAACAGCAACTAATATACATATTCAATTAAACAAAATGCGAACGACATTGGTTAACCGACGAGGTCTAATTCTGCTTTATGATTCTCGGCCACATGTTGCCAGGACGATACTGCAGGATACAAGTATTTGTCACATATATTATATGCCCTTGATCTCTCACCCTCTGATTACCATTTTCCGAGCAAATTTTAGTCCTGCGTATGATGATAATCAACATCGAGCAAAAAGACATTTGATCATGATGTTTTGAGGAACGGAGAACCACCTCTTAATTCCCGTTGTTCTCGGGTCCTCCCTGACATGGGATGGTAGCAACCGTTAGGGTCCTTGTGCAATGGGAAAATAGTGACCCCAACCAAACAAAAATAAAAACAATATGAAAGTATGAAAATACATTTTTATAGTAAAATGCCCAACAATATATTTTATCTCTAGTTGAGGCCATACAATTAAGTTCAAGATATATATATTTTTGCCAAATGTCCGGTCGGCCATATGCCTTTCGGCCAAATGTCCGTTCGGCCAAATGTCTCTCGGGCAAATGTCCGGTGGGCCAAATGTCTCTCGGGCAAATGTCCGGTGGGCCAAATGTCTCTCGGCCAAATGTCCGTTCAGCCAAATGTCTCTCCGCCAAATGTCCGGTGGGCCAAATGTCTCTCGGGCATATGTCCGGTGGGCCAAATGTCTCTCGGCCAAATGTACAGTCGGCCAAATGTCTGTCGGCCAAATATCCGTCGGCTATATGTACAGTCGGCCAAATGTTTCTCGGCCAAATATGCAGTCGGCCAAATGTCTCTCGACCAAATGTCCGTCGGACAAATGTCTCTCGGCCAAATGTCCGGTCGGCCAAATGTCCATCGGCCAAATGTCCGGTTGGCCAAATGTCTGTTGGCCAAATATCCGTCGGTCAAATGTATGGTCACGTGTAATTGTGACTTATATCCGGGTAGTACAGACTTAGACTCCGGTTGGAACAGGGTGTGTAATAACGAATACTTCCCTCTTCTTATATGTGCCGTGTCACTTCAGGTATATTACAATCGGCGCTCCCGACAATCTCCAGTCCTTTGTAGCTCTTAATAACTTTTGTCTTCTTGCCATCTCTTCCAAACCCTGCTCCGCCATCCATTAATTCACACTCGCTAGGAAGGTTTTGCGTTATTTTCCTCTGGCCTTCTTACCAAAAATCTGTTCTCTGGGTATCAAATTTTCCAGGTTTCCTTTTCTTCGAAATGTGCCCGGATATGTCAACTGTCTCTTTGGTGTTAAGCATTAGTGATCTTTTTGTTGCCATTGTCTCTAGAACGTCGTCCTTGCTCACATCTTCAGCCCATGGTACTCTCAATATTCTTCTGTTGAACCATATTTCTGTTGATTCAAGTTTTTCTTCATATATGAGGAGATTGTCTAGTATTCACTCTCATATAGGAGGACTGTTGCTACATATATCTTTAGTCATCTTTTCTTGTTTCTAACGATGTTTTACTGTTTCTTAGTATTTTAGAAGACATCTTACGTTATACCATGAACAGCAGAATAAGAACACTTTAGTCCCATAGATTAAATAAAGTTTGAGTTAGAAATTCCATGAAGGTTACCATGCTCGGCAAGCCCCTGATGAAATGAACGTGACACTACAGCCGAAACAAACTGGCTACTATGTACATAAGAATCATATTCCTTTAATAAAATGATGATAACGCGAGACTTGAATCTCCGTTTCTTAACTATTAAGGGGTCCACCCCTTTTTCGATACAAGTGGACTCGCCCAGTGTGTACTTGTACTGCTGCCGGTGAATACCCGGGTGATACACAGTCAGAGTGACAGTGATACAGTGAGAGAGTGATGAAACCGCTTTGTAGGAGTCACAGTTGCGAGCACGTAGACTCAGAAGGAAGTCATACTTCAATACTGAATTTCCAAGACTATATATATATTATTATTGCTACTAACCGCATTTCTGGGTCTACTAATCGTATTACCAATTGTATTATTACGTCATTACATTTATTTGCTATATTTCATTCCTGCGTTTGTCATTCATTTGAGACCGGATTTCATCCCGGAATCCACAACATAAACCTTTATCACTCTGAAGGTGACTCTGGTGCCTGGACAATAGTTTGTTTGAATTTCATAGTTTTGTTGTCATATACTTCTATGTCAACAGAAAAAAAATAACTTTGAGTCAAACTAACAATAAGGATAATGCAATTGAGAGGCCCTGAAAACGAATGCAGTGGAAAGGGAAGTAATATTAATAATGCAGAGGGTTAAAGGTTAACTTTATTTTCACTCCAATATCTGGTCAGTTAATCTCCACCCGTTTGGGTTTCGGGGTCACACAGCACCCTGGAAAGATACCTTGACTTTATTTATAGGTAAATTCAGACAAGAGGGCCACCGTAAAAAGGCAGGTAGCAACAGGCGTTTCCCTAATGAAACAAGTGAAGCAAAATCGGTTCCTTTCGGACGGAAAATTTTTCTGTAGTAGAACTTATCAATCTAGGGTTTGAATTCCAATTGAGTTGATTACATTTACTTACGTGATAAGAAAAGTATGAATCTCTTTTTTATTCCTTCATCCATGGATAAATGTTCTCTGAATTCAAAAACTTATGCCGCCCTGGCAAAGCACGTAATATGCAGCTAAGGAAAGGATCGTTCGCATTGACCAAAGATCCATATATATATATATATATATATATATATATATATATATATATATATATATATATATATATATCAATGCAAAATAAGCAAGGCAATATTGCCATTATAACGCAAGGCACTATTGGGAGTAAAAGAGAATGAGAAGCATTTAGAATGGACCAGGAAGCCATTCCTAAACATGAAACAAGGGATAACCCTCTATTCCTGTTCCAAATATTGGAGTACGATGTTAACATGACTATATATATATATATATAGTGAGCTTCCGCCTATTCGCGTTTCAGCATTCGCGCTTTCACACATTCGCGGATTTTTCTTTAGAACATACGTACTTGCTATTCGCGGAAATCCCGAATATTCGTGTGTTTTTCTAAGAAAATATGTGCAAATTATTCGCTGAGAACTCTTTCGATTCGTGTATTTTTTGATAGACCATATTTAAAATATTCTTGTATTACTTCCTTATTATTTAAGTCACTTAAAATATATAACAGTCCATTTCTATGGTAAAAATTGTCAGAAATGTACATCTTCATTGTAAAAAAAAAACAAACGCAAAAACATGCGTAGTGCTTGGGCTTCGTTCTTTGATAGGGACTGCAACTGGAGTCGTAAAATTGGCGCAACAGTTGGGTACGTGCGTGCGTGCGCATGTTCGCCTCAGTAATCGAACGCTATTGGCTGATAATCGCATGGCGGAACAAGACCCACGCCCATTGGTTGATACGCATAACGCACGGCAACTTCTGCGAAGCCGTCGAACGGACTAGTTCAATAGTGTTGTGTTCTTAAATCTTTGTGAATTCGCATTAATGCTTTTTTTTTTCGACGTGGTGTAATGGTTAATAAGCTTGATTAACTAGATTAATCAGAAAGGAGTTCCATCCTTACTGAGTGCTCTCTATTTCGAATTTATGTTACATCTAAGCTAAGCTTAGTAACTGGAGAGAGCGAAAAGCTTTCCTTGAATTTCAGTTCCAAACATGAGAATACTAATTTTCAGAATATGCCCGTGTCGCGATATTTTGAGCAATCCGGGAGTATATATTACCCTTTCGTTCTTTTAACTGTGAACATTTCTTTTTACGTGTGTGTGTGTGTGCGTAACCGCATGTTTGTGTTCACGTGTCGATATTTTTCGTTTGTTGAAATGTGCCGATTTGAAATCGTTCACAACTACAGCAAGATAAATTGTTATTTTGTTGCACGGGTCCCCGATTATAAAAGCGAGTAAGTTTGGCTCTAAATTTAATCAGATTTTGAGTGTTCGCCTTTGAGGACGCGAACACTGAGCAAAAGCATAAATGTCGCCATTATTTTTTTTTTTTTTAGAAGATTGATCAATCGTCAGATAAATAACTTAAGTAATTGTAAAATGAAAACAAAAGAGAAAAGTAGCAGTATAAAATGGTCTTCTTTATTTTCTCCTTCTTCTTTTTCTTCTTCTTCTTTCTTCTTCTTCTTCTTCTTTTTCTTCTTTTCTTCTTCATGCAACGATATAGCAAGTGAAAGACTTGTTGCAGAGACAATTTGGCGCTGATCTCGAAGTATGTGTGGAAAATAATATACGGTTCATTGTTCAGAAGCCTCGCATCATTTCGAAAGGTGTGCGGAAAGCTGGTTACCGAATAAAGGACGAGTTTTCCTTATCTCAGTTCGGTTCATTCGAACAAGCGTCAATATTATTTGTTGAAAATCGTTTATATACTTTCAACACTATCGTCTACAGCTACTACTGCACCATGCACAGAAGACTGGCATCTATGTGAATGATATCTTTTTTCTCAAATTTGCTTGCCAATAGGGGACAGAGATTTTATGCACACACAAGGATATATATATATATATATATATATATATATATATATATATATATATATATATATATATATATAGCAGTAGAGCCCGGCATTGCCCGGGATGTTACAGTAAGAGATAGATCAAGTATCGACCATCATAAAGACTGAAAAATAAAATTGACAAAGATTATTCTTTAAGGTTGACGGACACGCATATCTTAATTATTTTTTTTTCTTTTACGAATTGGTCAAACCCAAATTCAAAAAAAAATTTTTTTCAATCGTTATGAGTCTACCGATTGAAAAGAATTTTATTATAAACAATTGTCTTGTAAATGGAATTTTTAAAGCATTATGAATGTAAAAATAAAGAAAAAAGTGTGCAAGACAATAAGAAACACTACCTGCTAAAAAAAAAAGTGAAGTTTTGTTGAAATCGGTAGAAAAATGTAGGAAATCCGATCCAATATATAAACGAACAGACACACGCACGCACGCACACACACAACCTGGGTTTTATAATAAGTATGATATATATATATATATATATATATATATATATATATATATATATATATATATATAAATATAAGAAATTATAGTCGTCCGAAAAACGTTCGGTGTCTTGATTTGCAAATAACGAAACCAATAACAAAGGGGAAAAAGGGAACAAAACAAGAAAGAACAGAGAACATGTACGCCAGCCGAAAATAATCGTCTAGGAAGCAAGTCCAGTGTCCAAAGAAAAGAAAAACCGATACGAGTAAGTAAAATAACTAAATAAAATGCTCAATACGCTAAGTAGAGCAAACCTAATAAACCTAAACAGCTAGACAAACCTACCAAGTTTTACCTACACGGATCGTCACCCTTCCCGGACGATCCGTGTAGATAAAACTTGGTACGTTTCTCTTTAGGTTTATTATATATATATATATATATATATATATATATATATATATATATATATATATATATATATATATATATATATTTGTTGTGGATTTCGAGATGAAATCCGGTCTCAAATGAATGACAAACGCAGAAATGAAATATAGCAAATAAATGTATTGACGTAATAATACAATTGCTAATAGGGTTAGTAGATCCAGAAATGCGGTTAGTAGCAATAATAATATATATATATATATTTCTGTATATTTCTCTGTTTTAATTTTCAATCTCCCGTGGAAGCCTAACGAGCGGGAGCGAAACCGGTTGCTTCCCCCCCCTTTGTTGTTGAGTATTTTTTTTTTTATTATTTAATACTTTTTAATATGTCTTGTAATATTAAATTTTATACTTTTATTTCGATCATTAAATTTTGTACCTACAAAAATATCTTTAAATATATATATATATACAGTCTGGGAAATTCAGTATCGAAGTATGACTTCCTTCTGAGTCTACGTGCTCGCAACTGTGACTCCTACAAACCGGTTACCTCACACTCTTACTCTATCACTGTTCAGTGTATCACTCTATCAGTGTCTCTCTCTCTCGGGTATTCAGCGGGAGCTGTTCAAGTACAAACTGATCGAGTCCACTTGTATGAAAAAGGATTGGACCCCAGAATATATATATATATATATATATATATATATATATATATATATATATATATATTGTTGCATGTTTCAATAAATATATAGAAAAGTTTTCTCTATGTTATGCAAATTTTTTCATATCGTCTGATAAGCTTAATAACATTAGAATTGAAAGACGAAAGAAAATCACCATATTCATACATTCTTTTTAATCCTATCTAAGCTTTCGGCTTACATAAGACATTATCAATATATTAAACAATAAACGGACAATACAATAATGATATTCTGTTTTTGTTTACATGGATGATTTCCAAGCAACGACAAACTCGTTTTCAGCTAGTTCTAATAGCAGATCTTCATATTCTCAGATTTTTAAGACTGAAGTATGTAAGGCAATTTCTTCTAATTCATACAGGGTCAGTTTTCCTAATCATTCTTTCTGCACACACACACACATATATATATATATATATATGTCAAAAAGAATATATATATATATATATATATATATATATATATATGTCAAAAAGAATATATATATATATATATATATATGTCAAATATATATATATATATATATATATATATATGTCAAAAAGAATTTGGAATTTAAACGACAGAACCTTTACACCCCAAACTGAAAATCCTCAATAAATCTCAACCACCCTAAAATTTAGGAATATATGTAACCTTTGTCTCGAAAAAAAAAATTAAAGCAATTATTAGGAAAACAACAGATCAACTTTGAAGCCAGAAAATGAAATTATATTAAATGTTGCAATAGAATTAGCTTGAAAGTATCCAAAAAAAAGGCTTTTATTCTTTAATAGTTTGTTTTTTCTTTGGTTGTTGCTTGTTGCAATACGTTTGGTTGTCTGATAATAATATGTATTATGTGTTACATATTATTAATATATTAATGGAATAGACATGTGTATATCTATATAATAATATCAATTTTTTTCGGCATTCGGGTGTGTATTATTTCTTGTAACATACTTTCGCTAGTGTGCCGCACTTTCTTCTTCATTTTTAACCGTTCCTGTCATTGATTGCCACCCACCACTACATCTTCTTCTTCTTGTCTGACTTTCTTCCATTTAAACCAATTTATTTCCTGTTTTTGGTACATTGAAACCAGACTGATGATGCAGTGTAAACCAACCGCGAAATAAATTTATGTTTATTGCTGAGAAAATTATAATGTAATGATTTCTCATACATATATATCTCATATATATATATATATATATATATATATATATATATATATAAATATAAATATAAATGAATAAATAATTTAAAGAAAAACAGACCACTTTAAGGCTCCATTGTAATAAATTATTTCACCAGAGACTATTATTTTTCCCTGGATCTTCAGATATCACTTTCAAAAGGTGAAACGAAAAATGAAATTAAAATTAACACTTACGGACAGTATTAAGCTTATATAAATTGACAGAGAACGTAGTGAGGGATGGTGTGAGAGACATGATTAAAGTCGTTTTTTTCTTTAAATTAAATTCGCTCTGAATTAACATTGAGCTCTCAGGATGTCATCGTCCTTGATATTAGCCAAACGGATTACAAAGATTTTCGTTACTTTTATATATATATATATATATATATATATATGAACTGAAAATGAACATGAATTGGAATTAGACAAATAGGATAAGTAAACAAATGGGAAACCTTTATGAATGTAACCTTTTGTTTTAATTTAAGTTACATCAGAAATCTTTAGAAAGGAAATATGAAAGAGAATGTTCAGGTACAATTACTTTTGTGTTGTTTGTTCTTATTGGTTAATCATACATATCTATCTATCTATCTATCTATCTATCTATCTATCTATCTATATATATATATATATATATATATATATATATTTCTCTATACCTCTCTCGCTTTCTCTCTCTCTCTCTATATATATATATATATATATATATATATATATATATATATATATATATATATATATATATATATATGTACAGATAGATAGATAGATAGATAGATAGATAGATAGATAATATCAAATCCGTAAAGAGAAAGAATAATTAGTAGATGTTTTTAATATAAAATATTAAAAACATCCATAAAAATAGCTCAATATATAGTATATATATATATCATATGTATCAAGGAAAAACTTAACGTATCATCGAAAACACTATTAAATTATAATTTATTTCAACGGGTATGATTTTAACGCCTATCTCATAAGTCCGAAATTACAAATGAATTTATATTGACGACAGTTTGTGAATGGAAACAGGAATTTTTTTGCAGATTTTGTGCATTAACGGATGAATCTTTAATGCGTAATATGAACCGACTTGAGAGCTTTATTGTAGATTCGCGCACGAACAAACACATGCCTTAATTGTTTAAACTGTTATTCTCATATATATATATATATATATATATATATATATATATATATATATATATATATATATATATATATCAAATATAGTTCAATTTATATTACATGAATCATTCATACAAAAAAAGATTAGTGAATTAATGATATAAATGGCGAGAATACATCTTCGCAAACAAATTTATTAAAGTTACATTAACCCACAAACCTCTAGATGAATGTGGTGATCCATGTTTTTAATAAATTCAAATTGTATAAGGTTTTTTTCCTAGTACCTTCATTTGTTCATACAAGCATCAACAGGTATGGGAATTGTTTGTTTTTTTTATATACATCCAGGTAATAATGAGACACGAAAGATTAGATGTGAATCGAAATATGTTTTTTAGAAATGTGTTATTGTTAACTGTACGAAATTCTGGAGCGTGCGATCCCAACGCTAAGGTTGAATGTTTTGAACAATTAAAAGAGAGTGCGTTTTTTTCCTAATATGGTAATTGGAGAATTCTTTTCTTGTAGTAGGTTTTTTTTCAGTCGATGTGACAAGAACTAAATTGTTCAATAAATAGAGCAATATGCCAGCTATTATCCCAGAATTTGCACGTCGGATGAGTTCTTTTTAAATCAAATTCACTAATCTGTTTTTTGTTAGAATGATTCATGTAATACATATACACACACAAACACACACACACACACACACACATATATATATATGTGTGTGTGTGTGTGTGTGTGTGTGTGTGTGACACTATTTGGCTTGCTATAAAAAGAAAGAAAAAAAAGGCGAGAATTAGATTTAGGTGATAAGAAGTCATCACGAAAAGGACACGGTGTTATTTTTCTGATAAGGAAAAGTGGTAAGATTTTTATTTTACATTGTCGAGAAAGGAAGATACTGGATTTCATCTGATTTATGTTACGGGCCGGAGAATAAGCATGGCAATGGTGGAAATTCCAGTTTGACCAAATAACCTCAGAGAAAGAATTCTAAATAGATAAACATTGACTGTGTCGCAAAATGTCCATTTGGACCACACACAGTTGCCAAAACAAAAGACCAAACCATTGGTTATCTACGGAAAGGTCGTTTGGAGAAAGGCATCTGTTTTGTGTCGAAAACTGGCTATGGTGGCGAAAATTATTTTATCGGGAATAGATAACGCCAGAATGCTAAACGTTTAATTGACCACCCACTTGATAATTGCCTAAAATCTCGTTGACGACTTCCATATGAAATTCGGCTGTGGTGGCGAAATTGTTTTATCGGATCAGTGGTTGGCGCCAGGAGTGTAGGTATGTCTGGTTGACCACCCACTTGTTAATTGGCGAAAATCTCATTGACGAATTCCAGGTAATTCGGTTAAAGATAAAAATTCTATGGTGTGAGGTCTCCTCGAAGAGAAGAAAGAAAATGAAAAGTGAAAGAAAAAAAAGATAATTTTTTTTTCTTTGAGCAAGATTTTTTTAAACCGAGGCTAGTCTGGCCACACCCTCGCCGCTGAGCGCCCGTTGACTGAATGATAGGAGGAGTATTGGGCGGAGGTAATCATGTGAAGCAGGAGGGGAGGCCTGCTGGCACCCATTGAGGGGTCAGGTGTGAGATGCCACTGTGAGAGAGAGGGAAAACCGTTGACACCCTCTGAGCGTATGGTGTGATACCAATACGAGAACAGAAGAATGTGGGAGGACGAGAAGACTTCCAAAAATGGAAAATAATAAAATTTTCCTGACCGAAAACAAAGAAGTGGATTGTGGGTTTGGAATTATCAAGGAACCTCAAACCCCGACAAACCCACCCGGGTTTTGGTCGGCGTCCATATAAGCAAAGTCGCAGCGAGCGAAAATCACTTCAGTTCCAGTTGAGAGGCAGTTGAGTTAAGTTCGAAGTTGCACCCGCCTCGCAGAAGCTGACTAAGATTCACGCAAATCACGACTCATCTTCTAACCAAGAACAATTTATTTTTGAAGAACGACTTAGACTCACACCACCAAAACAAGTTTTACGAATTTCGCCTGAAGACACACCAAGAACCAGTTTCATAAAAGAACAAACAACTTAAGATGTTAAGACTCGCCTAACAAACACAAAGTGTCACGAATCCATATAGCGGGTTACGAAGAATACTCAGTCCCGTACTCAGCATCCAGATATAAAGTATTGTTATCCTTTTTTAACACATTTGAACTTTTCGAGTTATTTTCTTTTCTTTTACACATACTTGTGCGATATCGCCCTTGTTTGAACTCGACTTGCAGTACGGCCCGGCAACTGATTGACTTTGTCTGCCTAGATCAATTCACAACGTGGGTAGGTTAGACTGGAAATCAAAGCAGTTACTTCGGTAACCAGACGTTGGGGGCGAGCTGGGAACGACGAGGCTGATACCAAATCTAACCAGATTCCCATCCGAATCAGCAAAAGGTTAGAACGTCACATTTGGTGCCGCGACCAATACCAAGCCAGTTGGTCGTCACAAAACAGGATAGCACGACTGACGCAGACAGGCGGACGTTACATTTGGCGCAGAGACACCGGGAAGGACGTCACATATATAAGTATGTATAAGTGCGCAGGTATGCAGAAAATAGAAAAGAACAAATTGGGTGCATAATCCGGAGTTCCTTAGTATTTTTGTTTTTATTTTTAAGAAGACAGTGCTCCATACAGAAGAAGAGCTTTATTATAATAATATTTTTTTGTTTAAAAAAAAATGATTCCTTCGCTACATAAGAGTTCTCATGTTTCAAAAACGAGAGCCGAAATCATCCAAATAATTATTAAAATTAAGTTGAATTGAGGTGTTTTTATATATATGCTAATAAAGAAAAAAACAGTTATTTCGGTGTGGCCAACAGACATATTGACAGAAGACTTATCTTAGAAAAAGGAGAAGTATAAATGAACTTGATTCATATGTAATTACCTTTCGTCATAACCAATTGTAATTATGAAATACATCATCGTTAGTCCGAATTAGACGTGTTACATAATAATAAATATAGAATACAGTAAGAAATCTTACTTTCCGCACGTTTCTGTTAGCGCATACAGTTCATTAAAGGAAAAAATATTGTTAACTTCCACGACAACACAAGGTCGAATATCACATGAAACACAATTAGGTCTTGTTTTATGTCTTCTAACCTATACTGTAGATTCAACTGATCTTTCAACCAATCGATTATTACCTTTGTCGATCGTTCAAAATCACTTTGATGAGGAAACATCGAATGAAAACTTGATTCAAGAGTTTGTGGCAAACTTTGTGATATCAAAGCTTGCGAAATTACGCAGGAATGTCATGGAAGTGTTGCCGGAATAGTGACCACATGCTTCATTATAGACGACTGGAACGATAATCCGATTATTTTTTTTCAGGCGGTGGTATGGTGCCATCATTTTACAGTTGAAATAACTAAATCTAAATGTAAATTCTATACAAAGAATTTCTTCTGTAGCACTCGTGGAACTTTCTTCCGGCTTCTTCCTTCCAAGTCAACTTTGACCTTCAACAATTTAAATGCAATGTCAATAGTTACATTATGACTTCTTAAATCGTGACCTTTTATTGTCTTCCCTTCATTAATAGTATATTGTTCTCAGATTCGCTAACAACTTCTTGCGTCTTAGTTGCTTTATTGTCTTCCTTAGAGTGAAATAATAATAATAATAATAATAATAATATATATATATATATATATATATATATATATATATATATATAATATATATATATATAAAAGCTAAACACTAATATTTTTAGTGTTTAAGCCTTTTATTATATCTTTACTCTGTCCTGGACATTGAATTCTACCTGGATTCTATCCTCTTGCAATTATTTTTATACATACATATATATATATATATATATATATATATATATATATATATATATATATATATATATATATATATATATATATATGTGTTGTGTGTGTGTGTGTATGTATATATATTTAATAGTGTAGATCTGTGATTGCATATGTATGTGTATATCCACTCTCTCTCTCTCTCTCTCTCTCTCTCTATATATATATATATATATATATATATATATATATATATATATATATATATATATATATATATATATATGTGTGTGTGTTAAGCATTACTCTTCAAGTATGAATTGATTCATCTGAGCCATGTCGTATTTTGTATAGAGAAAAAAACTTAAAATTCATTCCTTCCTGTCGTGCGACGATTGTCCAGAGGTACGATATCTGACTAATCTCATATCATTCGGGTTTCGCTCCTTACTTGAAGCATTCGGTTATTTAACAACAATGCGTTGATGTGTCATTGGATGACTCTATGTATATTTGAAAGCATATCTAAGTAAAAAATTTAGACATTCTTTTAATTGTAATATAAATAATAAGTAATAAAGTTCTTAATAAAAGATCTTATTAGAAATAAACAAGCACAACATGTCTAAATTGTTTAATCCGTCACGCTTATACGGCGGAATGTCACATCGGCTCTGTGAAAGGATTTGTCGATGCATGGTCAAAAGAACATGGTCAAAATCTATTGATTCTGGTGGGTAATAGGAAGAGATCTGAACAAGTGAATGCAGAAGAAAGCAGCCACCCGACAAGTAGACAAATGTCTTGCGCAAAGCAAGCCAAAAGAGAACACTATGTTCTTGGCTATTGGGATAATTGCACACTTGTGTAGTCTCATTCTTTTTCATTATACATTTTTCACCTTACTTATTATAAATCTTGATTTCTCTCCCTTCTATGGAAAATTATATTTCTAAACTTCAACCACTAAAAAAGGAGAACGCCGGCCAATAAAAAAGACATATGCACATAACTCAAAACACTGTTTTATTCTAACATCCGAAACACTTTTATACTCTATCTGCTATTAAGTTCGAACGTAGCAGAACATCGGTTAAACGAATATCATTAGCAATTAAAATGTACTATACATTTTAAAACTTGACTCTTTTAAAATTCAAAACGTAACATAAAAAATCACCAGAGCTAAAATAGAAAATACTCTTTCTTGTCACGACCCTATAAAAGCGTCAGAGAGCCCAAGGCCAACTTCAGCTACCAGTAAGTCATTCCTGTTCACATTCCTAGTAAGTTATTCCTACTAACACTACTAACGTGGTTTCTCCATCGAACCTACAATATGATATAAATAAAAAAAGGACAAACGACAAAAAAGAACGCTTCTTTTTGATAAGAGTGAGCAATTCATCTTTAACTTGTATCTGCATACACAAGCTGTCAAACAGTTGAAGGGACCTATAATTTTACGCCCTAATCACTAAACGGAAATATTATTCCACATCTCCATGTGTAGTTTTACTTAGGGAATCTTGACTATTTCCAGGAAAAAATATCTTGTCAACATTCCGAGGAACGAATGAAATTCTCCATTCTTCACTAAAATTATTATTAAGAAATCAGTTGATGTACCAGTTTTCCGAATGTGTACGTTTATTTCTGTCATATTATTTAAGTAACTCCAAATGATGGAAAAAGGCCTCAAACTTGATAAAAACAAAGTTTTATCGTTAAAATATTTGTGTTAATATTAACAGGAAGACGAAAATATTTTGCCTATATTTTATTAAATTGTTTATTCCTTTCTATCTAGCACTTCCAAAATGTTGGTTAAATATCTTGTTTGCCTTGCGTCAGCGGGTGGGCCATATATTAGTATAGAGATATTTAGCGTTTTTTTGGCAGTAAAAACATTGGTTTTAGGAACTCTTGCAAAGATCAAATAATTGTCAGATTTTAATGAAATTTTCAGTCCTTATTGTCAAATGAATCAAATTATTAGGAATCTCTGGCAAAGAATATAGCTTCCGTCTAACCCGGTCTGCGGCTGACGTGCTTACAGCCATCACTGAATATGTATATCAAGCTCTTAGTAATGACGACGAAGCTTGAGCTATGGCTCCAGATTTCTCAAACCGTTTGGCAGGTTTTGGTATGCTGATCATCTACGTGAGCGTCATCGATACGGTATTACAGGACGATTGATTTAATCCAATCATTTCTATCGAATCGTGAGATAAAAGTCGTTCTAAATGGGGTCGCTTCTAAATCCTCTAAATCCGAACGCGTGAAATATAGGTAGTTCTGAACGGGCTCGCGGCTAAATCCTCTAAATCCGAAAGCGTGAAATAAAGGTCGTTCTGAACGGGCTCACTCCTAAATCCTCTAAATCCGAACGCATGAAATAAAGGTCGTTCTGAACGGGCTCGCGGCTAAATCCTCTAAATCCGAACGCATGAAATAAAGGTCTTTCTGAACGGGCTCGCGGCTAAATCCTCTAAATCCGAACGCGTGAAATAAAGGTCGTTCTGAACGGGCTCGCGGCTAAATCCTCTAAATCCGAACGGGTGTTTTCCAAGGTTCTATCCTGGGTTCTAAGCTGTTTCTGATCTTCTTCAATTATCTTCCTGATATCATCAGTTCCCAAGTAGGCATTTTTGCAGATGACTCTAATATCTGAATAGTACATCCGTCAAAGCCTACAAAGTTATACTGGCCGTTACTCTTGAAAAGTAGCTCTAATCAATGGTTAACTGGAGCAGCAAATGGTTTGTAAATTGGAAGGTCTGCAAAACGAAACTGCTTCAATTGAACCGCCATAGAGAAACTTCCCTGACCGTCATCAGCATGTTTGATGCTCGATCCTTGGAGAACGTCTCACTGCACCTAATTGGGCTTTTTTTTTTCAACTGATTTGAAGTGGGAAAACTACATAGCTGCATCTACTGCAAGGAAAGTTGTCTCATTGTGTTGTCCCAGAAGTTTGTTTTTTTTTTTCGCCTGAGTGCATCTTGCATATTTACAAAGCTACGATTCAGCCTTGATTTGAATGTTGTTGTTATATCTGGTCTGGTGCTCTTGTAATTCCTTTCGATGTTCTTGACAAAATCCAAAGAAGGATTTGTAATGTAATCGATCTTGTCTTCACATCTCGACTTCAGTCATTTTCTCACTGACGTAACGTGACCTCCCACTGTCTTTTCTACAAATATTTTCCTGGCAACTGCTCCGACGAGTTTCTTTGTTTTGTTTTTTTTTCCTGACTACATGAATTTAAGCGTGTTAGTAGATTGGCACCTAGGTCCCACCATTCTGCTGTAGAAATAGTTAACTGTAACCGCCATTTCTACTGCAACAATTTCTTTTGTAGCAATTACCAACAGTGGAAATCCATTCCGTTTACTTGATTCCCTGAAAAGTACAATCTTCAAAAAACTAAATACAACATCATTTTCTGTCGTCTTCAACCCCTTTCAGCTTGGTTCTTTCCTCAATCAGCCGCACTATACACAGTCTTTTCTCTCACCTTCACTCTCTGTAACTCCCTGCATACTAGTGGCGCTCTCGCCTTGTTTGGAGTAAAATTATATAAAAAAAAACTTTGTTTTATATCTGTTACCTACACTTACATAATTTTATCGAATTCCGAGAAATTAAATAAATTTCCAGCGTATTCATATTTATGTTAATTAAAATCAGCACCCATTGGAAAATTTAAATCATCATTTTTTTTTTTTATTAAACAGAAACACCATTTACCAAAATTCTGCATTGAATCGCAAAAAAAAACAAAACACACACACAATAAAACAATGACATTGTTTAACCTATTAATTGCTTATATAAACAAGATAAAGGACACTATTGTCTTAAGAAAAAAAACATTTTTTCGATAAAAAAATGAATTTTTACGTAATTGTTTGAATTTTTAAAAATTTAATTAAAAATATGTATTAATTGATTTTTTTTTAAATTCTTCATTAATTTTAACGTTTTACATGATATTATTATCAAGTGAAAACTATATCTACTAATCATAAATGGAAAAGCTTTGTACAAATCTTCAAACACTAATATTTTAAAAATGAATTGTGAATGTTACTGCGTGTATAAACGTGCCGATCTTTATGACTACGGGTGACCATGCACGATATTATCAGAAAATAAGACTGATAACTATATTAAATTTAAATTCAACATCTCCACATTCAATAAAAAAATATTAAATTTAAATTCTACATCTCTAAATTCAATAAAAAAAATTATTAAATTTAAATTCTACATCTCTAAATTGAATAAAAAAAGTATTAAATTTAAATTCTCCATCTCTAAATTCAATAAAAAAAATTTTAAATTTAAATTCAACATCTCCACATTCAATAAAAAAGTATTAAATTTAAATTCTTCATCTCTAAATTCAATAAAAAATGTATTAAATTTAAATTCAACATCTCCACATTCAATAAAAAAAATATTAAATTTAAATTCTACATCTCTTAATTCAATAAAAAGTATTAAATTTAAATTCTACATCTCTGAATTGAATAAAAAAGTATTA